>JANTPZ010144890.1:0-10713 GCA_025593235.1 Vachellia pachyceras | reverse complement strand
ACGACCCTCGTTTTAATGACGGAAAATAGCCATTTAGCGACGGATTTTCCGTCGCTAAATCGCATTTTTCTAATAGTGAACTAAGCTGTCCATACTTATAAATCGATATATATTATCATAATACAAATAAATATCTTAAAATATATAATCTAACGTATTTTATTTAACTTACTTAATCTCTTGGAAAATTGATTTTGGCGTGTATTGATAATTGGAGATGAAAATAATGATACAAGGTCAACAATGGTTTCGTTTGGAAACCCGTTAAGAAAACGGACACAGATTCTTAGGTACTTTATGTGAGAGGAATTTTGTCTCGGCTTGCGTGAGAATGGGTTTTGGGGGTCAAAACGGGGTTCCTAACGGAAACCCAAACGAAGCCAATGATGGTATCCTCACGAACGAGATAGCAGTGCACGTGATAAGGCTCCATTTTGAACGTAAAACCAAACGTATAGTATTTTGGACTTTACTCAATCTAATCAAATATAAGTAATGGAAAATCACACTAAAACCCCACAAAATCAGTTTTATTATAAACAAGTCTTGATAGAACAGGAAATTAAATTCTGTTGTTTAATTATCAAAATGTCCTTCGTTTATTCCCCCTTAAGAAAAGCCCCACCACTATCGTCTAATAAACCCATCATCGGTGGCAGCCTGACATATTATTAACAAGCACTCCCTCCGATCTTATTTTAAGTGTTAATATCTATTCACCTAATGTGGTTGGTAGGATTAATTTTATTAGTTAAGTTGAGTAATATATATAACATGATTTTTTTTAAACATCCTAATGATCTGTCTTAATTCTTTAAATTTTAAATTTCTCCCTCTTGATTAATTATTGAAGTGTCATGAATAGGGGTGATATGATTTGGGGGAAAATGATATGATTTAGGGCATGTTTGGACTTCCGTTTGAAAACCTAGGTTTTATCCCAAAATCTAGGTTTTATTCAAGTACTCACATTTTTTCAAAATATAAGTTTTGTAACAAAATATAGTTTTGAAACATAGGTTTTGAAAAAAATTATTTTCTTATCAAATCACACTCTCTCTCATAATAAATTTTCTTTTTTCTCCCTTTTCTTTTTCTTTCATCTTTCCTAAAGCCTTGAACTCCATAAAAGTCAATAACTTTCTAAACGCAATCACTTTTCAAAACATAGGTTTTACCTCGGAATCCGTAAAAGCTATTATCTCAAAATCTATTATCCAAAACATGGGTTTTATCTTTAACTCCGTAAAAACTATTATTTAACGGATTTCCAAACGAGCTCTTGCTCCCCAATTAAATCCTACGTCAATGATCAAAGGAGCAAGGGTTACTAAAATGACAAGTAGAGTTCACGTGTATTATAACAAATATAGCTTCCGCAAGATTAGGCACGGTGATAAGAGTACTAGTAGCTTAACCACAAAGATTATAATATATATATATATATATATATATCTCTCTCTCTCTTCACCTTCATGCCACGGTTTCAAACGAGGACAACGACGTTAAACTTTTTAGTCCTTTAAATAGGAACCAATGCGCACTAATTTCCCCTTCCATGCCCTTTCAAAAATGTATCAGAACTTCCATTCATACAACTGTTGAACTGTGTTTGGTGCGTGGTTAATTAATTTTATCCCTTAGAACTTATTAGTTGTTTACCCACAAAAATGAAAAGCAAGTGTTAAGCCTTTCATTTTAACATGGCAACAACAAATATTAATTAGGATTTTTGGGAGGGGACACAAATTGTATTAATCAAATAAAGTACAGGAGACAGATGAGGGAAAAAAACAGTGATAATTACATAAACGGAAGGCCGTAGTCCAAAGGCTCTTTAGTTTTTGAAACAACTAATATAGCATCCATGTTGGACGTGATTAATTAAATGTTAGTTAATTCATTGTCATAAATCACCAATTTATAAGACACTATGGTCTTTTTGTGCCATAATATTCAGAAGAATATTACCTTTTCTTCCATAAAAAGAAGAACATTATCTTTCCCTTTTTTAAAAAAAAAAAAAAATCAAAAGCTACCCTTGTAAAAATATTTCGTCATCTTTTGACTTTAAAAAATTTATGTATATTACCAAAAAGCGGTTGGATTCAATAGTAAGGTTTTTACTTATATCTTTGAAATAAAAAATTGCTGGTGAAACTTTTTTTCTATTAATTGGGACCTTATATTTTGCTTCATATTATAAAATGAAACTACTAAATACCGAATAGTTTTGCATTTAAAAAACGTTATGTGTATATTTAATATTTAGAAAGATAAGCGTATGATAAGCAATTTTTTCCACAGGCATCTTGTATTAGATAGTACCAACTAATCTACATATGAGCATTATGTCTTGTCCTAAATGGAGCCACTTTCTTGGGGTTGCTTTCTTCTTGTTCCTGTTGCTTTTTCAACCACAATATTTAATCTGAATTTAAAAAAATCATGGAAGAGAATTAAGTTAATTTATTTAAACTTTATCTAACACGCAGTCATGGTTGATAATTGGCCCGTTTGGGAATGTGGTATAGAAGTATTTTTATGTAAGTCGAGGCAAATATGTGAAGAAGATTATTTCATTTTGCGGAAAAATACTGTTAAACGTGCGTTTGAGTTCTCTAGAAGTTCAGCCAAACCGGGCCAATAAAAACTTTTAGATATTTTGAATTAAAATTACAGGCAGAAAAGCCAGAGGGTATATGCCAAAACTTATAAAAAGGAATCAGGTAGGCCCATAAAAAGATTCTGGAGGGTAATGTGATTGAAACAAAAAGGGGAAAATGTGTGGAAGCAAAACAACAAGAAGTTATTCCTTTCTTCCAAACCCTCACCCACACACACTCATCATCTCCTATGCTGCTATGGAGCTTTCCTTTTCATTTTTCCATAACCAGAACTCCTCCTTCATTCTACCTTGAAGTAGATCGCATATGATGAACAACGATGATCTTTACTCAAAACCTCAACATGATCTACTTGGACATGATGAACAGCGGAAGGACATCGCATTCGCATCTTAACTAAACCTCAACGGTCAAGTTTATAAGTCATTCATTTGTTTTCGTGTGTATCATAGGGACAATAAATATTTTTCTCCTTATAATTTTAATTTGATTGCAACTTAATATATAGTATTTTTTACTCGGTTGTAATTTGGTTCTTGAACTTTAGGTTGATGCAACACAATCCATATAATTTAACTGCTCAAAATATGAATATCTATATTTTAGAAAATAAAATTATATATTTTATGAAGCCCATGAATTAAAGTTTTAAATGTTTAAAACTATATAGACTAAATTGTAATAGGTTAATGTTTAGGGGCTAAGTTTGAATAGATTCGAAACTACAAAAATTGAGTTACAACCAAATCATATTCATGGTAACTAAAAAAGTGAAGTTAATTGTCCTATGTAATACTTATTAAACCCAATTTATTCTGATACGAGACATCCCACATCAGATCAAATCCACTAATATTTTGATATCTTTAAACACACATTAATTATGAAACACAAGTTTAATTATGAGTTGTTTTTGAGCCATGAGACGTGGTATAGCCTTATTGATGGGTTTAATTATTAGTCATCTAAAAGCTTGGTATACAAAAGAAGCTAAATTACATATGAAGATCAAAATGGGGAAAGCAACTATACTGAAAATTGAGTGATGAATGTAGTTGAAGAGTAGAAAAGGAGGTGGGGGTGAGAGAGAGAGAAGGGGGGAGGGGCCGGAGGGGGGTATACACTTCATACCTATAGATAGACATGAGGGGGACATGAACGGCAGAAAATAGAGGGAGGAGGGGCCATCAAAAGTACTGAGGATTTGATTAATTTTGTCAGTGACATTACTCCGACATTGGAGGGACTCCACGTGGGATCTCACGTTTTCACACAACAACAGCCCCTTGACTGTAACCAACTTTCCATCGAGCCCTTTTAGAATGTTAGTTTGAGTTCTCAAGCTCTGCATATAATTAGGTGACGCAACATCAAATGATTTAAAAAAGAAGCAAGTTGAAAAGAGAGACAGACTTGTTAGCTGTCACAGGTCCATTTGGATCTCATCTTCCCCCGTTGTGAAATTTGTATAGGGCGATACATAAGAGAGAAAACTGCGCTCTGTAGAATAATGGTCTTCTTTTTTTATAACTTTGAAGTAGTGGTTGAAAATATATTATGAAAATTAAGAAGAATACAAAACCATTTCAACTGGATGTTATGGATAGATGTTCGGATGGAGGAGGATATATAGAGGGAGATATATAGTGCATATGCATGCTCTTCCACACTATTTATGTCGGACCCTTTAGCCAGTTTAGAGACAGTTTTTTTTTTTCAACGATAGATCCTTTTTAATTTACAAGATCAAAATGAGAGTCAAGATAAAACCATATAAATCATCTTGAAATCAATAAAATCACTTTGAAAGTCGTAACTTTTTTTTACCAACGGATTTTCCAAACACACACTAGACCTCATTTGTTTATTGAAATTAAAAATTCAAAATTATGTAGCATCCTTTTACTAATTTTACCAAGAAGTAGTAAATGATATGTTCTTATAGAAGAATAGGAAAAAAGAAAGAAAGAAAAAGACTATAGAAAGAGAATGTGTGTGTGTGGGCGCGCGCTGTATACATTGTTACTGCTTAATTAAATCATATTAGTCGTGTCATTTCATACGCCATATTAATTCTCTATCTGTATTGATTACCTAAACGTGTTATGAAAGGATCCATAAATCCCTAGCTAGAGGGAGAAGAAGCAAGAGAGGTTTTCTAAAAATAAGAATCCAAAATTTTCACGGCGAGAAATTAAACCAGAATGAGTAGTTAAACAAGAAAAGATTGTAAGTTAATTACTGATGTGCTGCAAATTAAGGACAGACAGGAAAAGCAAAATAGGTAGGCGTCCTTGTGAGGAAAATAAATAGAGAGGACAAAGGAAGATGGAAAATTTCAGAATATGGAAACAGAAGCAGTTAATAAGGATCATGTATACTTGGTCGGAGAAACAGGAAGTGACATCTTATTAAGTCAACAAGAGTGGTTAAAGTTACTGTAAAAATAATTTCAACGCCTACCCATAATATATATATATTTTATTTAACTCACATTGAACTTGTTTGGATAGTCTGTTGGGAGAACGGACACATATTCTAAGATAAATATATGAGAGAAATTTTATCTCGGTAAACGTATTAATGACTTTGGGGAGCAGTTACAAGCCTATTATTAGTGTTGGTAAGGAGAAGAAGTCACATCACATCTTACCAATACATATAATCGATATCAGTGCCATTAAATTAGTAAGGCACTTTCTAAAAGATATTTTCATTCTTTTATTAAAATATTTTAATAGTTTCAACTAGCATTAATATTTTTTTTAATATATGCCTGTGATTGATAAGGATGATGAGAAATAGTAGAAATAGGTATGATATTGTAGTTAATAAGGTTAATATTGAAATCACTTAAATTTTACGATAAATTTAACGTTTTTAACTGATTTTATTAGTAAGTATGAATTAATTAGATATGGGATTGAAGCTAAGCGTAGAAGCTAGTATACCCTCCATGATAGTAAATAGGGTGGTTCATTTCTATCACGTAGGAGTATATATAGCTTTTGCGACAAAATAAGCTGATTGGTGAAAAGATGGATCATAAATATGGATTCATTGGAAAAGAAAAAGGTAATTAAGGAGAATATTCCGATTTGAACTTGGGAATTTTGGGGTGTTGACAACCAGTGTGATCCCCCCAGCAGCCAATAAAATACAAAATCTGCAAAAAGACATGTTATTCATAAATACAATAAACAAATGGAATGGGGCTGCTTTGATTTATTTACTCATATATTCCAGCAAAATAATTAATGTTCAGATGTCAGGAAAAAAAACCTAATCGACCCATATCTGCTCCCACACGAGCGGAGACAGATGCCTAGTTGAATCTATCCATATACGGTCTAAAATGCTAAATGAAAATATGGTTAACTAGAAAAGAAAATTGAAAACAAGGATTATTTAAAATCAATACCATCAAAACGTATAATTCAGAATGTAGATTGCCAATGTTGAAGGACTTTGGATGCTCTGTAATTAATATCTTCCAAAGATACGAGAGAACTGACCATGTAGACAATGTAGGCCATGAAATCAAGCAAAACTTTAAGTGTTATGTATTGATCTTTGCCCCCTATATTTAATATATATTCTACGTCGATCTGCACAATCATAAATGTAATGTAAAATTATATTATATTCATCATGTAATAAATTTAAGGATAGAACTTATTTCATGAAGTGTAAAAAAGTTTTCATTTTGCTTTAAAAATAGCCAGGACTAAATGAGTCTGAAACAAGGGGCTATTTTCATTTAAGGAAATACAATGGAAATTTAGCATCAAGTCCAACTAGAGGAATTAATGAACAAACGATCTTAAAGATTGGTAAAATTACCATCAAGTCATAGCAGTAATTGGTCTAGTTGTCATTAACAACTTCAACAACCATCAATAACAATCGAACCCGCTACATTAGAATCAAATGATAATTTCATCCATCTTTAAAATTTTTTATATTCATTAATTGAATTACAATCGATAGTAAACAACAATTGGACATTTAAGTGAGGAGGGAGGAATGAAATATTTTATTATTGTAATTGGGAACGTGCACGTTACTATTGGGAGCACAGGGAGCACAGAATTGAAGGACCAACACTGAAGAGGTGACAGATGGAGCTCATGTGGCGTCCTATAAGAAGGGGTCTCTCCCCTTCGATCCATTTGGCAAACAGAGAGAGAGAGAGAGAGTATATTAATTATGGGAAGAAGCCCTTGCTGCTCCAAGGAGGGCCTAAACAGAGGTGCTTGGACTGCTCACGAAGACAAGATCCTCAGAGACTTCATCTCCCTCCACGGCGAAGGCCGGTGGCGCAACCTCCCCAAGCGAGCAGGTTACTTCCTGACCTTAATAATTACCTTCTTCCTCTTCTCCCTCCCTTCAAACGTACTCATTGTCTCAGTTCTTGCATGTTTCGTTGATTATCGATCCTCGTGCCTCACTGCACAGGTTTGAAAAGGTGTGGGAAAAGTTGCAGGCTCCGATGGCTCAACTATCTCAGACCAGACATCAAGAGAGGCAATATCACCCCCGACGAGGAAGAGCTCATCATCCGCCTTCACAAGCTCCTAGGAAACAGGTCCTCTAATTATCACTTATTTCATGTCCCAAACTTTGACCACTATCAACCTTTCATCGTCAATATATGTTTACTGATTATTTATTTGTCTGCTGTGTTACGTTGTCGCAGATGGTCTTTGATAGCGGGCAGGCTTCCAGGGCGAACAGACAATGAAATCAAGAATTACTGGAACACCAATCTAGGTAAGAAACTGAAGCAGCATAATCAGCATCATCATCACCGTCATCTCCAAAACAATAACGTGGCTTCCTCTGCTCAACCTAAGACCGACACAACTTGCAACAACAGTAATCCTGCGACTCCCAGACCAAGATCAAGCTCCCAGCTCCCTTCCTCATATCCTCTCTCCAATGTCGTCCGTACAAAGGCCACCAAGTGCTCTAAGGTCCTTATCACCCCATGCCCTCCTTCCTCCAGGCGATTTAGCAACTCTGAATCAGCAGAGCCGTTTCAGCAACCCATGGATGTCGCTGCAGCGGCTGATTGCGACCAGACGACTGAGTTACTCAACCCTGATGATTATAATAGGCAGTCGCTGTCGTTCGGGGTTGGCAAGGATTATTATTATTGTCATCAGGAGCCGTCGTCGGCGGCGGCGGATTTGATGGCGGATTTTAACGTGGGAGAGATCTGCCTATCGGACCTTCTCAACTCGGATTTCTCTGACATGTGCGACTTCAGCAACAATAGCGTCGACGGGTTGTCACCATCGTCCGACCAACAACCCTTCGTGTTCTCCGATGAGGTTCTGAACTATTGGACGCAGAGCAACGCGGGCGAGACAGATGCGGCCAACAATCTACACTCTTTCACATCCTTCCTTGAATCCAACGAGGAATGGCTGGCAGAATAATTAATCAGCCAAGGCTTCAAAAAGAAAATGTGGATTAATAATAACTAATAGGTGAGTTGAGTTAGCTTTTTGTTTTTTTTCTGGGTTGATCAGATAAATTAAGGTGGGTGTCTGTCAGACTCAGAGAAGCTTGTCTACATATATAGCTATGACTTTGTACTGGATCTGAGTTGTGAAGTATTTATATAACACAGATAGTTGGTACTATCGTAATTGAAGTCTCTAGTTTCCTCTCCAGATTCCAGATCGCTATCCCAAGCAAAAAATCCTACTACTAGTTGTTGATTGCAACATCATCATTAATAATGAATTTGGATTAGGATTGTTATTATTGTAAACAAGTTGGATACTTTTGGCAAAAGTTACTTTAAAGTTGTTCTGATATTAAAACTATAATTCAAAGCAATATTGATCCAAACACCAATTCCTAGATTTATGTTTTTAAAAATTCGTTCAAAAGATGATTTTACATAAATTGATGTAAGTGAAAAGAGTTTTGTTTTAACTCATATTCAACTTAAAAAAAAAGAAGAAAGAAGTGTTATCAAGCACCTGAAACTAGATTCAATGTTATATCCGTTTAAAACAACGCAAAAGCAAAATAACAATAGATCGTTATGTTAATTTTTTTACAATAATGTTTTTATTCAAGATATAAAAATACATTTAATTAGGGTGAGAAGAAAAAACGAATTATTCTTTAGCAGAAGGGGAGACTTGCCAGGGTTGGTGCATACCTTTAAACTCAAAAAAACATTTAAAATGATGTTTACCGATTGTTTATCAATGAAATGATTAAAATCAAGGTATAGTAATGAAAATCAAATTCACGATCCGCGGATTATGAATGAAATGTTTATAAAGTAGACCAATATTTATTGCCTCTTCGGCACAAAAAACAATGTGATATACATAATGTTTATTTTATTCTGTCATTAGTTTGCTGCCTCAGATAATCAATCGATCGAAACGGTGCGTATCCCAACGCTATTAATAAAACACCGATTACTGAGATGTCAGAGGGTGTTGGGTGACATAAATATTCTGTGTTTCAAAAATCCGTACGGAAATGAATTACAGCTTTCAATTAAGCAGTTTTATTCAAATTTAAACCATTAACTAGCCAGTTCATTAATACCAAGGGATTTCCTTGGGTTTCATACTATTATTACCATTATATAAATACCAACTAGATATATGCCGCCCTAATTTTTTTATAGGGATTTCCAATAAATAGGGATATGTTGATATATGTTCCTATTTTTTTTAAAAGACGTATAGGAGATATTTTGCATTTCTAAAATCACTTTTTTTTTCATTTTGTTTTCTTTTATTCCATTATTATCTGACTTGAAAACAGTAAATTCGATGTGTAAACTGATCAATTCAGCTAAATTAACAGTTAGCATAAGTTTAAGTGCATGTTAGCATATTTTTGTAAGATAGAAATATAAAAATGATCAACTTAAAAAGTCAACTCTTAAGTTTAACAACAATAAATATATGTATTAAAAATATAAAAAATTAAGGGTGCCAAAAGAAATAGGAAAAAGTAGAGTCGAAAAATGGGCTGAGGCCATCAGATCAGTCCGATTAAACCCGTTTAATTAAAAGGTTGGACTGCTGTGTGTTTGAGAATTTCGTTGGAAAAAAGAAGTTTAAGGATTCCGAGATATTTTACTGATTTCGAGATGCATTTTACGGATTTCAAAATTTTTTTATCTTGATTTACATGTACGTTGAATAAATGATTTCCAAACACTTAAACTCCTAAAAGAAAATGGGACATAAGGTTAAAAGGGTTTAAGTAAGCCATATTTTTTTTTTCGGTCAGGTTTTTTCTTATTTGTCGTTATTTAAAGAAACAAAAGAACCCCATCCCAACAAGACCCTTCCCCTTACCCTGACACCTTCATTTTGGGGTACTCTCACTACTACAAAATGTACTTTTTACGCCCTATTTTTAACCCAATAGGCGCCCTTTCTCAGGGGGTGTATATGTGAGGGGAGTAGAAAGTTACAGCCTACGTCACCCAATATGTTGAGAGGCGCCGTAGGGCGGACCTACGACGCCCTATACCAATGTAGGGCGCCGTAGGTCCGACCTACGGCGCCCTATAACACTATATAGGGCGCCGTGTGTTCTTGTTTTTTTTTAAAAATTCTCTTCTTTTTTATTAACCCCACCTGATTCAGTTTACAATTATATTTTATACACCAGATCAAGTCCAGACTACACATATCAGGGTTATAATTAAAAGTCATTGTCGCGGAGAAACACAAAATTCATCAAGAGTTAGACATATATATCTACCTAAGTCAAGTCCTTGTTGTAGCGAAACACAAAAGTCATTGTCATTTACTGAGCAAATATTATTGTACATTTGTGGCAGAGTAACACAATTCATCAATATAATTAACCCTATACAAGTCGACATGAAGAGTTGAAACTATATATATTCACCTTGAAGAAATAAGCATTATCTACAAATCAAGAAGATGTTTGGCCAACAAATCTCGTATCAAATCAATGTCACTAGCCATGTAAGCATCGTCATTATCAAAAACCTACAAATTTAAAAACAATTATTAGAACAATCCAAATTCATCAAACTAAACGATTAACTCATCAATATTTGATA
>JANTPZ010144888.1:21470-36477 GCA_025593235.1 Vachellia pachyceras | reverse complement strand
CTTTTTTCCCTTTTATTAAATTATGTGCTTTTAATTTTTAGCTAATTTTATTAATTAAATAAATTATATTAGATGCTCTCATCATTGGCATATCCTCTTAGATTCCTTGCCCCGGAAAATCTGAATTCTCTCCCCCCGGTGACACTTATCTTCACTCGCCGTTCTCTTGCTTCTTGTATAATTCCATTTCCAACTCTTCTTCCATTTCAACTCCAATTCCAATTCTATCATCTCTCTGTCTTACACTCTCCCTCTCTTCACAGCTTGCTCTCAGGCCTCCAATGGCTACCTGTGTCGGCACTTCGACGTCGTCGCGTATCAACGAGTCCGAGCCACTTTCTCGGAATCCAAACAGGGGCCAGTCCATCGATTATTCTTTCAACTATGTGAAATTCTGCCGACCCACTTTCTCTGATCGTCCTCCGGCCGTCCATGCGTCCATGAACGGCGTCAGTAATTTACATACCCGTACGTCACCGGAGGAACTTCACCGGCAGGATGAAGAAGAGGATGATGATAATGATTATGATCTCTGGGAGAAGATGCAGGAGGAAGCAAGGTTAGATGTGGAACAAGAGCCGATTCTGTCTTCCTATTACCGTGCTTCGATTCTGTCTCACCAATCTCTGGAAATCGCGTTGGCGAAACATCTCTCCCACAAACTGAGCAGTTCCAACCTTCCCAGCGGAACGCTAATCGATCTATTCGTTTCAACCCTCACTGAAAACAAAGAAATCATGGAAGGCGTGAAGTATGACCTGAAAGCCGTGAAAGAAAGGGACCCAGCTTGCATAAGCTATGTCCATTGCTTCCTAAACTTCAAAGGTTTTCTGGCTTGCCAAGCTCACAGAATTGCTCACCAATTGTGGTCTGAAGGAAGAAACGTGTTAGCCCTTCTGATTCAAAACAGAATTTCTGAGATTTTCGCTGTAGATATCCATCCAGGAGCCAAAATTGGAAGAGGAATCTTACTTGATCATGCCACAGGATTGGTGGTAGGAGAAACAGCAGTGATAGGTAACAATGTGTCAATTCTGCATAATGTGACATTGGGAGGAACAGGGAAAGCTTCAGGAGATAGGCATCCAAAGATTGGAGATGGAGTGCTCATAGGAGCAGGCACTTGCATTTTGGGGAACATAAAGATTGGTGAAGGAGCTAAGATTGGTGCTGGCTCTGTGGTTCTGAAGGATGTTCCTTCTATGACAACTGCAGTTGGGAACCCAGCTAGATTGTTAGGTGGGAGGGATAATCCTAGGAGGCTGGATAAGATTCCAAGCTTCACTATGGATCATACCTCACATATTGCTGAGTGGTCTGATTTTGTTATTTAGATTATTTTAGTTGCTAATCCTGAATTATATGCTACAGTGTTATTGTTACCAGTACAATCTCCTGTCATAAATATCAAAGTCAAGTTTGTAGTGTGGTATCAGAGGTAGTACTATTGTTGTTGGGCTAATAAGCTGGAGGGTTATTGTTTATGTATTAGAGTGATGGTAATATTGTATTAGTGATGCTTGTGTGTTTGATAAGTGAGAATCTATATTCTCCTGTAAACAAACAGAGAGAGCCCTTGAGAGGTTAGTGGTTAAAATAAGAGAGCAGTAGGTACTATATGTTGCAAGTTACAGAGATTACCTTTTGTTATAATGCAACATATGAATGTTGCTTCTATTACATTCATTTCTTGTTGTGTGTTTTTAGGTAAAATGATATGTCAAATTATTTGCACATTGAACTCTTCAATTTAGGTATGTTTCATATTGTATAATACTTCATCCAATCTTTTGAAAGGTGGGTAAAAGCTACGAGAGGAGTTTGTTTTGGTGTTAAATGTAAATTTACAATTCAATTTGTCTTGTATATTTATGATTTTTATATACGTACCGTGTTGTTTGCGCATATTAAGAGGATTTTTAACTAATAGAGTAGTTGCATGTGCAAAATATTAAAAAGGATGCTTTGGAAACCAACATATTTTTTTACAAATATTAACTAATTGGAAAAATTGCTAAAAAAATCCTACATTGACATATTACTGCCCAAAATATCTAACATTTTTTTATGGTCTAGGCATTAAGAAAGCTAAATTCTTTCATTGTATATAACATATCTACACCTTTGTGTAAAAAATCTTCCCTTTTAAAGACATTTTTTATAGGTAACAGTAAATTACACAACTTAAGAAGAGTTGCACCGCTAAAAAAGAGTGCACATGTCTCATTTCATTGGCAAAGTGAAAGACATTTGTGTATGATTAAAGATATATTACACGCAAGTGAAAGAGGGTTGTACCCACTAGAAATGTGTTTATCTATATCATATTCATGGTTAGCAACAGTAAAAAAAATTAAAAACAAAGAAGTGTGTGTTATATCATATAGTAGACGGATGCTGTCTTCTTCTGTATCGGTAAGAAAGATGTGTGGGATAAACGTCAATGATTAGGAATGTTTTTTAACCAAATTCTATGATTAAGATTTGAACATTGATTAATTAGACTTTTATATTTGCCAATGACTAAGTAACTCTGGCTTTTCCCTGATTTAGAAGCCATTAAAATTGGATTTGGTGTAAAGATTTGACATGCATCCACCGTTAATTAATTAAGTCATTGGCTTTGGCTATCAAGTGGGATAAGAAAGACATGAACTTAGATTTGACAATCAACGTTAGAGGCAAAGTTTTTATATATTATATCATGCAACACTACTTTATGCCAACATTTGTTTTTTTGGGCTTCAGCTAATCACGGATCACACAGTCACTACTGTTGGCTTAAAGCCACTTTTTTTAATTTGAACAGAAAATTTTATACTTCCTCCTATTCTTAATATAAAATTCAATTAATTTAGAAATTGAATTATAAAGTGTGTTATGTATCAATGTGTGTGTGATATATCTATATACCACAACGACTTCTTCATGATTTTGCTTCACGTTTTTCTGGAAATTTTAGATTACTGGTTCGGTGTTGTTTTATTGATTAATAACAAGGCGCCTGTTTGCGAAATGTATATTGGGTAAAAAAAAAGGTGAAATGTATATTGAGTTAAAAAAACGGTGAAATGTATAAAAAAAAAGGTGAAAAATCACTAAAAAGGGGGAAATAGCAAAATAAGAATAGAAAAATTAAAGAAACATGGTGGGCTAGCCCGTCAACTCGTCATGTCGGGCTCAAGCTGCTCATTTGGCAGCCGCCAAAGGTCAGCCTATGCAGATAGCCCGCAGATTGCAGCAAGCCAACCCGTTTTACCGATACTAGTTAGAATATGGGTTTTGGACCTTTTTTAAAAAAACAAAATAGTTGAAATTTTTTTTATAAGCATATATATTCTCCTACTAGATACAATTTTATTAAAAACACTGTTAAACATTAAATGTAAACACGTCTTCCAATAAGCTTTTCAATGTGTCACTAATGATAAGTTAGAGTGCCACTAATGAAAAGTCAGTTCATCTAAATTAACATGTCATTGTATCACTAATAATAAGTTAAGACTGATCCTTATCCATTTTACTCTTGCTTTAACTGATGGCTCTTTCATGCCCTTGTCACCCTCTTTTCTTTGAAATATACCAGTAGAAGGGTAAATTCGGAAAGTTGTAAAAAAATATATAATTTAAGCAATTTCAACGAATTTCTTTAATCTAATGAAAGTAGTTTACGGGATCTTGCAAAAAGGACAGGAGGAAGTATCTAGTTATCCTCATATATGCTGTAGAGTGGACTGATGATTGATCATGAATTCATGATAATAAGCAAAGGAGTTAGCGTCATCCTTGGCATTCTCTTCCCTAGTTTGTTCCCTCATCTTTCCGTTCAAGGGGGGAAATACCATAAAGATGGGCAGAAAAAACTGCTTGCATGGCAAGGAGTCAGACCAGATTATAAATAAGTCATTGGTAGGGGGCTTTACACAATTTTCTAAGAGACAGAAGACAGTATCAAAACATTTACCATGGAGTGGGGGAACGCACACGAGATCATGCCTGGTAAGGATTTTCCTGATGACATGGACAAAACAGACTTCATGGCAGATTAGAGTTCCCTCAAGTGCCAAGGTTGGGTGGTCGAGTTGACACAGGAGCGCCATGAGAGTATCTCCACTGATCACAGGCTGAGCATTTATCTAAATTCACACTGTTTTCCAAAGTACAGAATTTACAAGACCAGCTCTTGTACTTAGTGGCGGCATCTTTTGGCCTCTGTGTTCCACACAACTCGCATATTGGAGCTAATGGCTGCAGAGGTCAGGCAATCATTAACATGTAAATAAGCATGTAATCAATATAGATGTCAATATATTTGTCCAAAAAAGCATATCAATATATATAATAAAATCTATAGCAAGTTGCTTTATTCATAAGCATTGGACAGTTATGCAATGTACAGGAAATCATTGTCCAAGGAAAACGCTCTGTCAAAGGACGCAGAATGTGAGGGTAAGAAAGTTCAAATTTTGTAGCTTTATACATGCCACCCCAAAATAGTAAGTACAAGACGTTAATGAAAGGAGGTAGCAATCAGCTGTAATCATTCCTATCAACTCTTACAGAAGCGCACACCATCCATGACAAATAGATCTACTGGGGGGAAAAATCAAATGAGAATCTTTAATATGCACACAAAGAGCTCGGGATATATCCACACACACACACACACACACACACATCATAAACATGAGACCTATCTTATTATAAAGAGGACCATATTATAGTTATCATCCAGGTGATAAATTGTCCCTTAAACCAAATTCCTCACGATTTAAAATCCTCACCTAATACTACCTTGCCAATTGCCACCCGCTAAAACTTGAGATGGAATCATGTCAAAGTACAATTCTTTTAATAATAAACCGCAAATGCTTGAACTAAATATATTTAGATGCTTACTCTATTTAAGAGGGTGCATATCAGACATTCCCACACGTCAGACTCCTCAGGATGAAGTTTTTCATTATTATCAGGTAGTGGGTTAGAAGATGGAATTGACAAATCCGCAGAACTAGATCCTGCCTGAGAATAGGACCGAGAACAAGATATCTTCGCTGATTCAGAACAACTTCTCTGAGATCTAATTTGATGTTCACTGATGGATCCAATTTCCGTTGTATTTATAGTTAGATCTACACATTTAGAATCTGAAGGGGCACTGAAACTTGGGTCAGATTCACGACATCTTTTCCGAGAACTTTGATCCAAAGGTAGAATAGAATTATTTCTCTCTCTTATGCATCCTGCTTTTTCCTTACCCTCAAGATCCTTAGCAATATTGTAGTCTGCATCTTCATCAAATAGAAGTTCACAAGAATGAGAACCACACCAAATATCATCATGTAATCTCCTTTCTGCAGCCATTGCAGCAGCTTGTACTGGACTGAGTGCACCCATTATTGCACTGTCACCACCAAGGCGTTTAGGCCCAGATGGAAGGAGAGATCCCAAGCGTGCTCTATTTTCTGCTGCAGCAAGTGCAGTCTTACGGAGAGATGAAAGTGGAGGTTGACGAGAAAAACCACCTAAAAGCCTTCCTGGAAGATCAAAACCCTCTGCTGTCCCAGTTATTCCCTTAGCCATCAGCTCTTCACATTCCTATACAACATTGATAACATCCAGACATGAAACTCATGTCCAGGCAAAACACAAAACAAGGGACTCTTGCGAATAAACAATAGTATTTTCCCTATAGAAGGCAAACCTGAAGATAAGTTCTCAAATGTTAGAAAAATCATAAGCCAAAATATTTAGAGTGTAACAATGTGAGGAATGGATGAGCTGATTCTCAAACATCCAAGCTCTGTCATAACTAACATTGTCTTCTAGCAACTTTTACTACAGAAGAACATAGTTCAAAATTTAACTGTAAAGAGGATTACATAAATCTACCCAGCACCTACAAACTGTTTCTAGCATGATCTTTGGTTGAAGATAAGTTGCAAGGGAAATATGATATTCATCTGCTCTTTTCACTTCACTTTTCAACCTTTTTGCAATCATAGCTGATAAAAAGGCCCAAAAAACACAACTGAGCTCTTCATCAATGAAAGCATTCAGTCTGGGACTAAAGAAATGAGTCATAGCAACTTGATCATTGCACGTAACTGCATTCCTGATAATAAACCCAACGGCCAAACCCTCGTGTATGGCAACCTTGAAAAAATATTGGGTAGAAATACTTATTTAAAAATAAAAAGTGACCCCTAAAGCCACATATAACCCAAAAGACAATGGTTTCAAAACAGAGCAACAGTTACACATGATAATGAATATAATTTCACAAAGCAATGAAGAAAACGATCATATTACGTACAAATATGTGGGGAATAAGTGAAATTAAAACCTTTCTAAGTTCATCCCAAAGCCTGTAAAAGTTGGCATTGTGAGGACCATGAACATTATGGCAAAGCTCATGAAGCATTGTATCCAGAACTTGGTCGAATGGGTAAAAGTCGCAATCCCTGTTTGGCCTTCGCAGTCTCAACTTCACATGTATACCAGCTCCAACATTCAATCCCAGAAGAGACGGATTTTTCGGGCTGCAATTACATTGATTAATTAATTCATTATCTATTACATATTAAATCAAAAGCAAAGTAGGTCTACAAAAGTCACTCGGAATTCCTTTCATTGCAGCAATTTGAATGACACTTATATCACAGGAACTTCATGGTATTCAAATAAAGCACAAGGCGTAAGCAGTATATTGCTGTTTCTATCCTTTAAGCCAAAAATGAAAAGAGGCTACTTCAATTATCAAAGCAAAAGCAAATTTAATAATCAGAGTCGTGGTTCTAGTTTACGGTAGCAAGCATCGGTCAGTTAATTTTACATTTTCCATTTCTGAAGGCAGCAATCATATCCTTTCAACAAAAAATCTTGCAAAAATTCCTTACACCCATCCAAAGTTCAGTTAAATCATTCAATAAATAGACTAACATTTTTTTCTATAAGGACAGTGAAGTCCCGCAGAAAGAGAGAAGAAAGAAAGCTTGAAATGTTCTAAATCATTATACATAGGTGTTTCCCGAAAGAAAATCATCATCTCGCACCCAATGTATTTTGTATTACAAAATTCCTTTCTCCAGCTAGAACACGGGGAAATGTGTAAACCGAGAAAGAAAAATATGATTTACCAGAATTCAGAAAGGACTTTGACCCTCCATTTGTGTTTACGCATAATGGGTTGGACCTGTTTGGCAATTTTCTCTAACATCCTCTTCGCTTCTTCCTGTCCGGCCTTATTGAGAGCTTTGATCTCCCAGACATTGTTAAGATCGCCCACGTTCATTGTCCTGAACACAGCGAAACTAGACCTTCTGAAAACCCTAATTCGTCAACCAATATACCAAGAGGAAATTTAACTCTTAAATTGCAGATTCTGAACTATTATCAAACAATTAGCGAGACTACAAACGAAGATGATAATCGATGCGCTAAGATCATTTGTAAAGTCAACTAGCGTTCGCGCGTCCGGCGGATTTTGAACATCAAAGGCGCCGCACGTGAGTCTTCAAAGGCAAATTTGATTTACGAGAAAATCACTGAAAAGTCCTGACTTGAGAAGTTTTTCTGTTTTTTCGAGTTAAATATAATGGAAAATTACCCAAAGGTTACAAGTGAGGGAATGCATTATAAAATGGTCTCAAGAGGTTGTAAATGGTAGTAGATTTACTTGTAAATTGTGCTTCTCGACTTATCATTAACAATATCTTAGGACCATTTTATAACACATTCTCCTGTTTGGAATCTCTGGGTAATTCTCCCTCAATGTAACCCTTGTTCCCTTGAATTTAATTTTGTTTCTCAAAATTTAAAACATGAGTTTTGATTCTTTAAATTTTATTTTATTTAAAACATCGATTCCTATAATCTAATAAAAATTTGAACCATTTTACCCTCCTAGATGGAAACCATTGATTTTCAATATGATGGATCGAAAGAAAAACGAAGGCATTTTGAAAAGACTAAATATTATACTCGCCCCTTTTCTCTTGAACTGCTTCAATTTATTTTAAGGACTCGAGTCTTTTATATGGCATATAGAAGTGAGAAAGAAACGATGATAACAAAATGTGTTTGAATATATTTTTTTCGTTTTTTTCTACGGTGCACACAAGTTAAAATAAAACTTCTTTTACTTACTTACCTCATCTTACGTAAAAGTACTTTTCAACCGCTTTTTCAAACGGACAACAAATCAACCAAATGAAACACGGGGAACTGAGATTGAGATTGAGACAGTTTTGAAATGTTTTTTAATGATTTTTGATGAAATAGAAATTATGCATTCATGAAATAAAATTGTTTATAACAAAAGTTCACGGTGTAGATCTCACAATTTTTCAAGTACCTGAACTATTAGATGCTATAATTTTAATATGAGAATTTTAATTAAGGGTTAAAATACATTTTTGCCCTTAAAATTTTTCGGATGAGCAGTTTTACATTGGAAGATTTTTAACTCAATGCTACCTTAAAAATTAAAAAATGTAGCAATGTAATGTTAAGTTGGACTATTTGGTTTGACTGAATATCTGATGTGGCATTCTGACTTATCCAACTCATCGCCACCTCAGCATTTTCTCACCCACTGTCTCTTCCTCTTTCTCCTTTCCACCGTCACTCACACCCTCCTTCCCTCAAACCAACTCTTCAGTTACTTCCAGAAGCAAACGCCAAAACCATTGGTCCTCACCTTCATCATCGTCAGGAGAATAAGGGAGTTTGAGAGTAAGATACAAGACGAAGAGGAGAGGCACATTTTAAGGGTGTTTTTGCATTTTATTATTTTCTCTTCCACGTAGGCCTTGCCACATCACTTGCCAGCTATGCATCTTTTAGCCATAACAGTCAACGTTAGTCAACCATTAGCAGAGTGCAGCATTGCTACGTTTTTAAACTTCCGATGCATCTCTGTAATGTTGAAAATCGCTGGAGATCTGAGAAAGCCATGAATGTAAATGCATTGTCTTGGATAGAAATGTGACGGAAGACAAATGCCTCCTATTTATTTTGTATTCTACACAAATTTTGGGGCATTACCTGAAATTCTTATTATTTCCTCTTGTATTCTGAAAATTCCTACTACTCACTTGAATTTTATTGTATTCAAGCAAGCTCATCAATACAATTTTCATCATTCATCTTACACTAAATTCATTAGTTTTTATATTCCTTTTCTCACTGTTGATGACCCAAATCCTTTTTTCCACGGTATGAGTGGTGCTTGAGTTGGAACAGCCAATGCCCTAGTTTCTGTCATTTTAATCACTTGACAAAGATATAATTTTTTTTTACTATGTGACAAATTTGATTTTGGACAAATCACAAAACTCCAACATTTGAAAAGGTAAGTCAGTCGTGAGATTAGATTAAGGGAATCATTGATATTTTGAATTCACACAGCTATCCATTGAATGAGGGAACAAGGTAATTTGAGCGTCTATATGCTAAGCCATAAAATGCTACCAAACCAACATGCTTCAGGGTTCGTTTAGAAATCAGTTTAAGAATAGCTTTTTACGGATTCCGAAGTAAAACCTAGGTTTTGGAAAACAAATTCAGGAGAATGGCTTTTACGAATTATGAGGTAAAACCCATATTTTAAAATATTGTATTTGAAAAATTATTGCCTTTTACGGAATTCGAAGTAAAAAGTTGATATGAATGAGGAAAGAGAAAGAAAGAAAAAGTACGAAAGAGAAAATTTATTAGGAGAAATGATGTGATTTGACAAGAAAATATCTTTTTCAAAACCTAGGTTTTAAACCGAAATTTTATACCCAAAATAGCTTTTCAAAAAAATTTTTGTATTTAGACAAATCCTAAGTTTTGAATCAAAACCTAAGTTTTACAATAAAATATAGGTTTTGTCCAGAGATTCCAAACAAGCTCTTAGCAAACGGACAACATAGAGATAAATGCCCTAGGGTTCATCACTTATTCAAGAAGTGCATAGCTCTACGTTGTTAAAGTTTTTTTTTAATGATTTTTAGACTAAGTTGAAGTAGTTGAGAATTAATGATGATTAGCTATGACTATTGTTATAAATTTTAATTGTATAGATATGCTTTGTGGCTTAATTATGTTTAAGTTGTAATGGTTGTGGTATTCTACCAACGCTACAATGAATTTCGATCATGTTAAAATGTTTATCTATGTTGGAGGTAGGTAAATAAAAAGGGAAATTTATCATCAGGTCTCAAATAGAGGAATTAATAAACAAATTGTCTCAAAGATTGATAAAATTACCATCAGGTTCCAGCAGTAACTAGTACGGTTGTCATTAACAATTTCACCAACCGTCAATAACAACCAGACCAGCTACTATGATACTTTTTTCCGTCTTTAGAACATTTTATTTCTTAATTGAGTTACTTGTGACTTAATAATAAATTTTGCCGGGTAATAATATTGGGATCAACGAGGTTTCCTTTTGTACGCCCAAAAGAAAACAACTGATTCAGAAGTCAATCGTAGACATTATTTTACTGTAAATATGGCAGTCAAGAAATCAACCATAGAAAAATTTGTCTAACTTTAAATTTTATTATCACTGCTGGATTTAACAAGGGTTTTTCTTGTATACAATCACCTCCTCATATTCAACTTATTTCTCTCCCTTACCTAATACATCATCCTATCCTATAAATCTGAGAGTTGAAATGTTCGTTTTGATTTTAAATACGAGATTGCAACCCACTTGACCTTTAAATTTGTAATCTTTTTTTTTTCCGAAAAAGTTGTCTACATGTTAGCAGAGTTAGTGGGAAGTTAATTGGGAAAATCCCATGTAAAACTGCTTGAAATAGAGAAATTTCAAATCACGTTGTTAGAGTCAATAAATCCTTAATTAAGTCATTGACTTAATTTGGATTTTTAAATATGGGTGAAATGACTTTACTACCCTCTTATAATCTCAACTCCCATTTCTCTTCTTAAACAGCTTCAGTGCTACGTAACTTATTTTTCCAATTAGTTAATGTATATTTATTATTAATAATTAAAAACTTTTAAAACAAAAATATAAAATCAAATATTTTTAGAAATTACACTCACACGTATGTACAATTTCAATAATAAAACATTGCCTGTCACCGAGGCTTGTTTGGATAGCCCATTTAGGCATCCAAAATACATTCCTACGCTTACCGAGATAAAATTCCTCTCACATATTTACCTCGGAATATATGTCCGTTCTCCCAACGGACTTACCAACTGTAGTTTTTGTAATTTGTAATCAATCTCAATAACTTCATTCTACAAGATTATCTATGGATGGCTACGCTCTATAGAGAGAGGCGGTCAGTTATTATCATTTTTTACAATCCATTTTAATTCTTTTCATGGGTTAAGATTCTGCCTATGGATTAATTAAAAAAATTATTGAATTAATGTAAAATATCATTTCACATCGACTAAATATACTAACTAATTGGAAAAATAAGTACCGTAACACTTAAACTGTTTTAAGAAGGGAGAGAGGAGATTATAAGAGGGTAGTAAAGTCATTTTACCCATATTTAGAAATCCAAATTGAGTCAATGACTTAATTAGGGATTAATTCAATTTAACAACCTAATTTGAAATTTAGATATTTCAAGCAGATTTATATAGGATTTTACCTAGTTAATTTTAGATGTAATTTCACCAAATTTAAAACATGATGGAGAAAATTCATCAAAAAATATATTAAATGCACCTGAAAAATAAGATTGGAGTGATTCTATTTATTATTATGAATAATATAAATTTTTACAATTTTTAGAAATATATTACCATTAATATTAACTGAATCATAATTCTTTTTTGGATAAAAATTGAAATAATTTTTCATCGAATACCTTTGCGCATTCCGTTTTTTTTTTTTTTTTGCTAGTTAACGATGCTGCTGCACACAATTTTCATATGCATATGTGGACTCAACAATAATACTAAAATCAATTAATTTATAATAAATGTGAACTTTTTTCTGACTCAATAATTGTGCTGATTATTCTAAAACATTGCTTAAAAGAATGATATTCCTTGGAATAATTATCGGTTTCGAACATTTGGTTGGGTTTCGTTTGTTATGGTGGAAGATGACATGGAAAACTGTATTTGATGATTTTGATGGATGAGTGAAAAAAAATACAACTTTGATGAATATGTATTTAAGAAATCCGTTAGGAAAAAAGAGTTACTGATTCCGAGATAATTTTACATATTTCAATATGCTTTTACAGATTTCAAGATACTTTTTATGAATTTCGAGATGTTTTTTACGGATTTTAAAATATTTTTACTTTGACTTGTGTGCACCGTTAAAAAAATTGTTCCCCGAACATGTACAATGAGTGAACTTACCAAATAAAATAAGTGACAACGTATTGTCAATACATTCATAATTAAAACGTTTACCAAAAAGAGAAGCTACTATAAATAATGTTGGTGTTATAAATATATTAGCTTAAATGTGAAGGCTCTCTCACACACACAGATAGATAGATATATATATATATATATATTTTGTGCATAAATCCAACCACAGTTAAAAAAGTCACTATCGGATTAATTCACAAGCAATAATCCAAAAGCTACCATGTGGCATCTCTTATTTGGAGATTCCCAATCTAAAATAAATAAATATATAAATAAAATAGTTTCACCAAGAGAAATTATAGATAGTGGAGAAAATTAAAGAGTTCATATATATTTTTACCAAAGCTCCAGTCGAGTAAAACCTTTACACCTAAAAAAAGTAAATTTTTATATAAAAACTAGCTAGAAAATAGGTATATTGAAGATAAAAATAAAAAAAATTAAAATGGTGTTTTCTAATTTTTTGGAAAAATAAAAAAAATTAAATTTAATCCCACTTAACTACACTTTTCCTAATTTTTTTGGGAAATGTGGAATATTCATGATGTGAAATTTGCCTCCTTCCATGATTAAATCAAATGGATTTTGGTTTTTTTTATGATTTTTTTTATGTGGGGTGCCTTTGAAGCTGGTTCACTAGTTAGTGGGTGTGTCTTCTACCTCCACCACAACCTCCTTGCAGCCTGTGTGTCCCAAAATCCCATTTCAGATAGTCCGTTTGACAATACGGTGGAGAAGTACTTATGGGTACTTTCACACAAGTCGAGGCAAATATGTGGAAGAGATTGTCTCGTTTTGTGGAAAAACACTTTTGAACGTGGTTTTAAGTGCTTATAACACTTTTGAAATGTCACATTCTTAATTATTATTATTATTATTATAAGTGAAGCTGAAATAGATAACTATTCCCAAAAAATTATGTGACAAATCATCACTTTTGTTTCTTCATATTTCCTTTTCAATCCCTCAAAACCAAGCCATGTGGGAAAAAAACTCAGTTGGATCTGCTGCATCACCTGAGAACAATAATATATGTACAAGACAAGAAAAACTCAGACAAAATAATCCAAGAGAATGTTGTAGAAAAGATAGTGATGACTCAATAATTGGTGCTTCTCGACTTTTGTATAAAATAAACTCAAGAAATTGTTAATAGTAGCTACTTAAATTGTGATTCTCGATTTATCATTAACAACCTCTTAAAGTCATTTTGTAATACATTCTCTTGATTGGGACCTCTGGTGATTCTCCCATAAATTTACGTGCTCGTAGTTAATTAGTGCTCTAAATAGGATTTCCGTGCCAACATACAAGGAGGTGTCTTCGGTCTTCTTTTTCCACACTATAAATTAAATCTTCATTCACAAGCTCTGCAATCTCTCTCTCTCTCTCTGAGCTTCTACATTTCCATTTTCCATATCAAGAGAGAGAAAGAGAAGAATGGAACATATGAACAAGCTCAGAAGCAAGCTGAGGCATTTATTGTTGTTAGTTTCAGTGATCTCTCTCTGTTCTTCTCCCTTCTGGTATCCTTCTTCCTTGCTCCGTTACTTCAACCTCTACTTCTCCTCCTTCGCTCCCCAGATCTTATCTCACACCATCGACAAGAACTGTATGTTCCTTCTCTGTAACGGCCTCCTTGTTTTCATCGGCATTACTGGTTCGTTTTCCAGGTTCGATCCTCCCCATCATCATGATCATGTTCGTCTACTTGATCATGAGGATGAAGAAAATCTTCAACGTTGTAGCTGTATTGAAGATACTTCAGAAGTTGAGGTCAAGGAGCTGATGGTTGATGGAGAGAAAGAAGAAGACAACGGCAACGACGGCGAAGAAGAAGAAGAAGAAGAAGATGGTGATGATGATGAAGGAAAAGAAAATGGTGTGTTGGGTTTGGATTTGAAAGAAGAATTAGAAGAAGAAGAAGAATGGTTGAGAAATGAAGAGATACTGAGGGGAGAAAACGTGGAGGGAGATGCTTGGAGTCTAAGCACAGAGCAGATGAACAAGAAGTTTGATGATTTTATCAGAAGGATGAAGGAAGATTTGAGGTTTGAAGCCAAACGGCAAATAGTCATGGTTTATAGTAACTAGTAAAAAAAGTCTGTTTTCTTCCGTAAAAGAAAAACCCAGGTGAGTTTAGTTCAGGAGTCTCATAAGCATCAGGGCATGCATTAGGCTTAAAGAGCAGATGCACCTACAGATCATTTACCGACAGTGTTCTTGTATCGACAGGACTTAAACTCAACCTCGTAAATATAAGCCAACTCATTTGTCAGTAAATAAGTCTTTGAAAAAAAAATTAGATTTAGTTTTGGGATTTCTTGGTTTAGTTATTCTTCTTCTTTCTCAGCTCTTTGTACTTTTATTAGTTTGCTTGTCTTTTTGGCAAAGGCTTCTGGAAGTTTAATCCTTTGGAAGCAAGGAATTGTTTGTCTTTATTCTGAAATCCTTTTCCATATAGTTATTGCTGTCTTTATAAGTTGTCTAAAGCAATATTGGCTTCGTTTGGAAACCCGTTGAGAAAACGGACACAGATTCCTAGGTACTTTATGTGAGAGGAATTTTGTCTCGGCTTGCGTGAGAATGGGTTTTGGGAGTCAAAACGGGGTTCCTAACGGAAACCCAAACGAAGCCA
>JANTPZ010144888.1:9165-20701 GCA_025593235.1 Vachellia pachyceras | reverse complement strand
TTGGCTTCGTTTGGAAACCCGTTGAGAAAACGGACACAGATTCCTAGGTACTTTATGTGAGAGGAATTTTGTCTCGGCTTGCGTGAGAATGGGTTTTGGGAGTCAAAACGGGGTTCCTAACGGAAACCCAAACGAAGCCATTTTCAAAGCCGACACCGGAGATATCCAGTTTCCATGATGGCTCATTCAGTTAGACGCTAATTTAACGAATGAGGTAATGATTAAATTAAAAGTTTGATGAAAAAAATTAGGGAAAGTCATTGATAAATACTTCATGAATTGCACGAACCCAAATTAGCTCAATTAATAAAAATGGACAAACGAGGGAGATGGTAGCAATTTGTTTTTTTTTAACTTTTGGTACTTTTAAAAAATTCTAGTCATATAAAAAATATAGGCACCATGGCCAACAAGTCATCGAAGCTCCAGCCATGTGGCTGTTTTTGGGATGTGAACATAATTTTTTTAAAATGGAAGCCAAGGTGGTGGAGGTGGAATGTCTCACCCCAACCTTGGTTCCCAAAAGTTTAGAGATTATTGGGCCATCAAACCATTTTAATAATATAATATATCTAAATATATAACATATGTAATCATGTAATATTTTAATCAATGATAATATTTAAAACACGAATGACGACATTTATAAAATTATTGACAATTTGAATAATGGTATAATGTAAGTTTTAATCATTGATTATATTTATAAAGTTATTGATAATTTCAATAACAAAAGTTTTTACTACAATTAACAAAATTATATTTGTTCAGATTCAACTAATTGGGTGAGAGTGTAAGAATATAAGAGTAATATTTATAAAACCATGTTGAAAAATTCGACCATAGAAAATAATTATGTTTGACGGCACCTTTAATAAAATTTTATTTTAAATATTTCTTAATTTGCATATTTTAAATTAAAAATCCCTATGTTACCATTTGGGTGCTGAGCTATCATTTTAAAATCGTTGAGTTGGTTTTTTTTGTTAGTGATGTTAAAAGTATTAATTTTGAGGGGATAAAAACATGTTTTAAATTTAAGATATCAAAATGAAACTTTATGTAAACTTAAAAGATTAAATGTATACCTTAGTTTATCCAAAATTATTGATTTACACAGGTGAAAGGTAAACTAGTAAATGAAATTTATTCAAATATAAACCTTAACTGAAAAATATCTTTTTAAGATATTTTTAATGGAGCTAATGATTTGAATTCAATTCTATGTTTTAAAATAAAGAGAAGGCACAAAGAATGTTAGAGTATTTTATTTTTATACTGCAAAAATAACAAACCTTTTTCAAACTTTATAAAATAATTGTTCTTCTATCATATATGTGATGGAAAGGAGTACAAAAACAAAAGACAGAGTAGGTGATGCCATTAATAAGTGGGTGAGAGATATCACTTTTAGTTGGGACTGATTTTATGAGGAGGAGAATTTAAATCTGCAAAAAAAAAAAAACAGCCTCCTAAGATGTTCCCTGCATTTATTTTTCTTGCCAAGGTGATATGATCCAGTATGGTTTAAATAAGAATAGGACTAATTAAACAGGTTGCACGGGGTTCTGGGCCAAGCGATTAGACCACTTGGTCCGATCCAATCTAGGTGATTTTTTTAAAATGTTTTATCATTTATATGTTTTTTTTATTTTTATTTAACATTGTTGAAGACTCTTATTAATTTACAATCAAAGTTTTATTGTTTTGGGATGATTTTTGTATGATTGTAAGTATATTTATTATATCATCTTTAATTTTTTACCTTCCATAAAAAATAAGAAAATAAGGAAATTTGAGGTGCTGGATTGTTCGGACCCGTCCATTAGTCTGATGGATCAAGTCTAGTCCAATATAACATTGGGTTTCTACTGGACCAGACCGAACCACATGCTGCCAAACCCAATCCTTCCAAGACAATAGACTAGATTTCAAGTTGGACTCTACTACATTTCGGTATGTCCTTTGTGCAGCCCTACTCGTTGTTGTACAACAACACGAGCAATGAAATAATGTGACTCGAGTCACTTTCAAAGACATTATTCTTAAAAGTTATTCATAAACCACTGGCAATTTGATATTTTCAATGATTACCAAACACATTTTTCATATGTGGCCATATTTAGTCAGGGTAGTGGGGGACAGTAGAAATTAATACGATGTTGAAGTTTACTATGATAATAAAGGTAATATTAAACATCACTTGAGTCTTATGACAAATTTAAACATGGTTTGTTTCCATATTTAAAAGTAGATATTTTGCTTTTAAAAATAAGAAAACAAAAAATTTGTTTGGTATTTTGTATTTAATAAATTGTTTTAGAAACAAATAACAGAAACTTGTTTATAAAAATTAAAAAACAAAAAACACTTTTAGTTGTTTTTTATTTTACTTTAGCATTTCTTAGTAGTTGGGCTTGTTTGGCAACGAGTTAAGTAAGGACAAAAGCACGTTCAACAGTGTTTTTTCCGCACAATGAGATAATCTTCTCCACATATTTACCTCGGTTTGCGTAAAAGTAATTCTCTAACACGTTCCTAAACGAGCCCATTATTTGGGAAATTTTGGAAACACTTATTGTAATATTCGTATATTCTTGTGAGAGGAATTGGAGGCTAGGCTGGTAATTATGTGATGATTAATGCCCATGGATCTGGAAATATAGAAAGGAAAATGCCTCTAGACAAGAAAGATCATGATTGACTAAGTCCCTAGTCTTAAGGATTTTAAGTAAGAATGACCCAAAGTAAAACGGTCATTTCGCTAAATGACAAGAGTAAAGTGGTCATTTTGATTAAAAAGGCCTAGGACATGAAATGTCATCAAATGATAGGGACATTTTGGTAATTTGGTCAAAAGTAAACAAAAAGTCAAAGTTGACCAAAAATGTCAAAGTCAACCAAGAGCAAGGTTGTAATTAAGAAAGAGTAGAAAAAAGTGATGGCATTTTGGAAATTATGGCAAAAGTAGAAAATGTAATGGCATTTTCGTAAATAAATGGTAAATAAAGGATTTCGGAGTTAAGGATGACAGAGAAATAATTATTTGAAGTAGCAAAAGTCCTCAAATGCAGGAGTCCTAAACTGAGAAAAGTTTAGTTGGGTCATAAAGTAATTAATAAATTATTACGTAGTATCCGGTGCGAGCAGTTTCGTTGTATGAAGAACAACAGTGCCCGAAAAGCACGAAAAAGTATTTTCTTAGAAACTTAATAACGGAAAATCCAGAAGAATTTTGAGGAACAGAAAAGAGCTTGAGAATCAGGGAAAAATAGAGAATTTTTCCATGTCCTTAAGTCAAATTGGCCGTCGGAAGCCCGTTTTACCGTGTTGCACGCAAATCGAGAAATTCTGATGATTTACGAAGAGAGCCAATGGTATTTTGATGAAGGGATGATGCCACCTAGGCAAGGAGGCCTAGGGAATGGCGTCACATGAGAAATAAAGTCACCGGAAAAGTAAAAAGGAAAATTACCCAAATAAAGATTATTTTACGGAAATGCATACCACCGGATCAAGTAACCGAAGAGTCAGAGAACCGATTAGCCCAACCAGGCTTGCAAAGGAAGCCAAAAGACTACTTTTCACCAAGCAATCAAGAAATGACAAGTGGCACAACCATAACCAAGTAAATCAAAACTTGGTCACCAAGTTTAATTCTTAACCACACATTTTTCCAAGAGGCTTTTTACATAAGCTAACTCTCCTCTCTCTCCTCTCAAAATTTTGCCACCTCTCTCCCTCCATTTGGTCAGATTTTTCTCTCCTCCAAGCTCCCAAAAAAAGCCACTTTGCTCCCAAGGAAGAAGAAGAAGAAGAGAGCTTTCACACAACCTTAAGGTAATAACCCAAACAATAACCAACTATTTACATTTCTCTACTCCTTGCAACTTCTACTACCTCTTTAATGATTGATTTCCTTGATCAATGCCCTCTTTTTGAAGATGAAATGTTAGGGTTTCAAGGTATGAAAATGGAAAAGAGAAGGCTTTTGAAGTAGAAAAAGGTTGCAAATTCTTTCTTGAGTAGTAAAAACTAGCTTGATGGTTTTTTATGATTGTTTTGGTTGTTGTGAAAATTTTTGGAAACCCTAAGTGTTTGGTGAGGTGCTGTCCATTTGGAAACTTGAGAGGGAAAGATGTATTTGAGTGATATAATGCATGAAAAGTAGTTGGAAAGCAAGGATATGCATGTATATGAAAAGAAAAGTTGAAAAATCCAAACTTCCCTTTTTTGTGCAGTTTTTCAAAAAATCAAAACAAATAGAGGGAGTGTGATTTTGATAGTTCTAATGCTTCCATTGGCTCCAAAATGAAGTTTTGTGTAGGGTAAAATAAGAAAGGGATTTAAGAAGCATTAGAGGCCTTAAAGATCAAGTTTGAACTTGTAGGGTTCTTGAAAAGTTAAAGAAGTGCTCTAGTACGTTTTTGAAAGTTTTCTTGCATGATGTTTCTTGGAAATTCATGTGCATATCGTTACATGATCTCTAGGAAGTTGAGACCTCCAAGAGCACATTTGGAAGGTTATTCAAGAGAGCCTCAAAATGAAAAAGGGAAGCTAAGCTAAAGAGATAGTAAGACTACTAATATCCTCTTATATTTATGAAAATGTGTTGTGAATGTTACATAAACTTTTATGATAATTAAAATGCATGGTTTGTCTATGAAATGTGACTTTTATGATATGGCCATATGCTTGATAAAGTGTAGTTTGATCTGTCACATATATGATCATACGCATGCATCAAAGTTATGTATACACATTCACAATATTTTGATTATGTAGTTTTGCTATTGGGATTCCCAAATCTCATTCCCCACCAACTAACCATGTAGGTGGAAGCTCAAGCAAGGGTAAGGAATTAGTTAATGATGCTTGAAGATGATGCCTTTACTTGCTTGATTTTGTGTAAATGTATGAGATGATAATCTCTCTTTGAAGTGGCTATGTTGTAACTTAAACCTCTACAACAAGAATCATATGAATGCTAATGAAACATGCATGAAAATGGATTAAAAGTAACAAGAAATGGTAAGGAGTAACCATGCATGTTCAAGGTGGATTAATGAACCAAAAAAAGGTTTTGGTGAATTTTAAGAAAAATTGGTTTCAAGGTTAAAGGGTTCCAAAGGCCCAAAAAAATGAATCTGTCTCACATGGGAATTAAAAATAGAAAATGAGCTCCAAATGAGCTGAAACTTTCTAGTCAGAAACTACACATCCTAAGATTTAAAATGATATAAAGTGTGCGAAATTTGGATGTGTATTTTGAGAGATATGATTTTCCAAAGAATGAGGTAAAATCTGGAAAACTGGAATGAACCATTTCGGACAGTATGTGGTTTTTGAATAAACTGTACTAAATGGGTAAGAATGGGAACCAATGAGTATTTTTTTCCCTATAGTTCACTTAAATAGAAAAATTTAGAAATTGTAATCACTGAGTTTTGAATTTTCTAGAATTAATTATGATTTTTTAAAGTTGGGCCAGAAATTTGGAAAAAGACCCATAAACAGTATCAGCGTTTTTGTTTAGACGTTTTTGAAAAATTTAATCCTCAACTTTGGGTCAAACCTTGATATCCAAAGCCCAAGAGTGATTCAAAAGTGATCTATTAAGAAGATATAGGGGATAAATAGAAGGTGTTACATTTGGTGGTATCATAACCCAAGGTTTTGGCTTATGGGCCCACAATAAAGATTTTTTGGGCAACCTATGTTTATGCATGGTTACTACATTGAAGCATGTGGAGTGCATTGCTTGAATTATGCTTTGAGTTGAATTGGTCATTGATCTATTTATTCTTTAAATGGATGAATGCGAATAGATAAAGCATGAATATTAAAAGTTTCGAAGTTATGCAAACCTTATTCTCAAATCCTAGGGATAAAACCTACGATGTGTATACCCCAGAAGTAAGTATGCACTCAAAGCTGTCGATCAATCAAGGGGAGATCTTCGATGATAGCGTAGAGGAAGATCGGATCTCAAGATGGCATCACCTATGACAGAGGAAGACAATCCACAAGCTGAGGTGGACATGTTAGATGGAAAGCTACTAGTAAAGAACTGCATGATCAATGAGTATTGATTGGCAAAACCAGTCACAGTTGTACCCTACATATATTTAACCCAGTATGGGAAAGCGTCCCAAAGAAGGAACCATCAGACATGTGGTCTACTGCTATGGAGTCAACCGAGGACTCAAGCATAGCAATGGAAATTGAGATGGAGCCCAAGACGGACGAGGAGTATGACTTCAGAAGGGAAGTGTACCTGCATAGTATTCTACAAGGACATGCTAAAGAGCTGCGAGAATCCATGGCCCTGGGAAGACACAGTTTCTTCTTGACATTGATAGACAGGGCTAGAAGAGCCTATGAACTCAAGCAAATGTCTCCAAATGCAGCAACGGATCACGAATGGGTAGGTGCTGTGTTAGTAACCATTTCGGATCCTAGACTTCAAAGAGCTGTGGATCGCAGAACCCATGTGGACGGTAAGGTTTGGAAGGGGACTAAAAATGGTAGAGCTGCTTCTTTAGCACGCCACTTGGATGCGAATATTAATGGACTTCGAGGGCTTATAACTCTGCAAGAGCAAAGTATTTATCTGCCGTGGATTCAGAGGGCCAGAGAGGCTTATGAACTGGATCAATTAGTCCTCGATGCATCTAATGATAAAGAATGGTTATGGGCTTTAATGACAGCCCTTCCAGATAATGAAGTATTGAGATTGAAATTGAGTTGGGTAGTTGTTGATGAGGTGTGGCCAATGATGTAAGAATCGAAATGGCATAGTGAAAGTGTGGAAAGTACTAAAGGTACTAAAATTGTTAAAAGCCTCGTGATTGCCATGAGTACAGTGTATAGACTGTATGAGGCATAGTAAGAGATGCAGCCTCTATTGCGCAGCAGTAGCCACAGTAGATATCCCAACTTGGATAGCCTAGTAAGAATTGAAAAGGGATAGTACTAGCAGCGGAGTTTGAGGATACTTCGTGACGAATTGTCTGCTAGTATATATAGGCTTAAATCTCTATGTGATAACGGATTCCTATGGTATTAAATTGCAAAAGTTGAAATGACCAAGGTGGATTGGTCAAGGAATCCTAAGAGCTACCGAAGGGAAAGTCAGGTAGCCATTATAACGATGCAGATAAGGAGAAATGGAGAAGGATGACATATGTCACACCTAGAAACAATGAAGATAAATTCTTTGGGACTTGGTGATGCCTTGAACGTTGAAGGTGTTATTAAGATATTGCAATATATCTTCAGGCATCAGAAAAGGTGTAAAAATCAGGCTAAATTGAAAAGTGAGAACTGATGTTCTCATTGCTACTAAATGACGCTACTAAGAGAGCTATGAGAAGCTCCTAATTGGGACAAGGCATGTTGTTAGATGATGAAAAGATGATGTATCCAATGTAAAGTATGATGGAAAAGTTTTAGTTAGCCAATATTTCACTAAGTTTGAGCGGTAATTTTCCTATGCCAGAATAATATGCCAGGATTGGGCATGCTATTTCCTGGTAAATAGGAATTGTATTGCACAATTCCACATGAGGTGCTTCTCTTCCCAATTGTATGGGATAGTTGCATATGAGGTGTTTCTCTTCCCGTACCGTATGGGACAGTTACACCAATGGTAAAACATGGGGTGTTTCTCTCCTTGTACACACACATGATAAAAGTATGGCCTACGGAGTATCCCAAAATGAAAAGGGAAAATGGGCTAATACTAGTCAAGGATAAAGTCCCTTGAATGATTTGGGTGCATGATAACATATGAGGTAATTCTCTTCGTAACGTCATGGTGATAATCGTAAGAGAAACAGTAAGGATTGTTGAATCCTTTGATATAGCAGGTTGGTATAGAAAAGGTGATGAATGGGCTAATGAATAAAATTGTGTTGAAAGCCCAAGTAATATAGTAAGAGGAATGTGGCCTGAGAATGGATGATGAATAGTAAGGAATTCCTAAGATAACAAAGAGGAATAAGAAAAGCCTAAGAGGACAAGCGAGTTTCTATGATTAGTCTGAGAGAATTATCAGTCAAGTTACCCACTGAGGATAGATAACTTATTCTTAACTCATGTTCCATGGTCTATAAGTTTTTAAGAGACTCTCTTGGTGAGATTGAAAGGTGTTGGTTGAAGACCAAACCTGTGAATTGGCGTTGATATGCATTAATAAATGAGCCTGTGTGGCTAAGCATGCGTGGCTTGGAGTCATAGCTGTATGCTATTCTTAGAAACGTGAGAATGAGAGGGACCAGGTTGAGTTGAAGATAGGAGATTGTCCTCACTATGGTTAGCTAGTATAGAGAGAGTAACCATGATTATTTCTTATGATGACCCAGTTGTCAGTTCGCACAATTTTGTTCCAATAAGAGGAAGTAAGTGAAGTATAAGTCCTGAATGAAGTGTAATCAGGCCAGCTAAGTATAAGATATTGTGTGGAGGTAAAGGGTTACTAAAAAGGTTCAAAATGGAAGCTTAATGGCTTGAATATGAATGAAAGCAGAGAGATGCCTCCAGAAGGGTTTGAATATGAAAAGAAAGGATTCCTTCCAGATATTCCGATAGTCAGGGAGTTCCCGGATGTGTTGCTTGAGGAAATCGATGGATTGCCTCTAGAGAGAGGTGAAGTTTATCTTTGATACTAATACTGAGAACAGTTGGATTTTGCAGACTCTGTATTGAATTGCTGACGGAGCTAAAGTAGCAGATTGATGAGCTGCTAGAGAAAGGGTTTATTTGGCCCATCATGTTGTCCTGGGAACCCTATTTCTCTTTGTGGAAAGAAAGATGAGAGTCTTAAATTGTGATAACCTGATTTAGGTATTTGAATTTCTGAATCGATCATGCCTCATTCTGAATCGAATATGCACGTCATTGTGAATCGAATACGCACGTCATTGTGAATCGAATATGAGCCTCTCAAATTTCTATTTCCTCATTCGAATGAACCTCATTCTAAATCGAATATGGGTCTAATTCTGAATTGATTATGCCTCATTCTGAATCGAATATTTCCTAATGTTTTAGATTAAATCGAATATAAAAGTCGAGATTCAATCGAATCAGTTTTATATTCATTTGAATCATAGACTTTCTACACCTTATTTTTCCCCAGCAGTTTAAAAAGTGGGAAAAACGGTCTAGAAATTTCATAATTCGAATGAATATAAAATATATTCGAATGAGTTTACTCTTTATAAACAGTTTAGAAAGTTTAAACTTCAAAATGTTGTAATTTCTTCATTTCATCTCCAAATTTGACAAATGACCTATCATTGGAAAGCTCTTTGAGTCTATGTTCAAATGGAATAACTGTCACAATCATAGGATTTTTGTTTTGAGAGATATGATACAAAACCAAACATGTATCAGGAATAAGTTTATTCCAGATATATGTTCATTTTTTTGATCATATCTCTAAATCTAGATATTCAATTGATTTGAAACTTGTGCGATTTGAAACTAGACTCAAATGGCTTTCCAATGATAGGTCATTTGTTAAATTTGGAGCTGAAATGTAGAAGTTGCACCATTTTAAAGTTTTAACTTTCTAAACCGTTTATAAAGAGTAAACTCATTCGAATGCGTTTTATATTCATTCAAATGAGACTTTCTAAACCGTTTTTTTCCAATTTCCAAACCGTATTTTTCCCCAAATGTTGTAGCTACTACCTAAGATTGCATACTAAATACAAATATCAACCGTATGCAGTTAAACTTTAGATATGCATAATCCTTGATGAGAATTTAACAATTTTCTCATTATTATATACACCCATGCAATAGTTTATTCCTCTATATTTCAATTTAAATACAACTTTGCATAATTCAAGCAATTAAATAATTGTAAAAATTAAAACTTTAACATTAGAATACCATGTAAATAATATTCTACAATTTGATTAAATAAATCATGCATGGAAAATATAATTAAACTTAACAGATGATTTCAAGATAATTTAATCAAATACTTAACTCTTAACTCATGGTAATCAATAACATGACCTAATAAAAAAATAGAGTTAAAAGAACTTTAGTCAACACCAAAATACCTTCTGGAATATCTTTCAAATGATCCAAATGAGAATAAATTTAACAAGCTTAGCATATTATTTGCACAATTGATTCGAGAACAAAAGGCTTGTGACAAACATTATTAGTACACTGAAGTAATTAAATGGCATATGAATATTATATGTTATTGATGTTAAAACAATCATGAGCATTCTTTTTTTTTATACACAACGAGAGAAAAGCTCAAAGGAAAGGGAAAAACACTAATGGCTCGTTTGGTATGTAGAATTCATTTTGATGGATATGGATATGGAAATGGATATGGATGTGGACGTGGAAATGGATATGGATGTGAGGTTTAAAAGTATGTTTGGTATGTCCTGGAAATGAGGTATAATTTTTAGATGAAAAGACCTAAAAGCTCTTCTAAATTAAACAATCTTTTTTTTAACTTTTAAAACTACCTTAATCAAATTAAAAAAATTTTAGAAAAATTTTTAGATGGAATTATCAACATGGAATTGGAAATCCAAGTTTTTCATGTGGAAATGAAAAATCCTTGAGTTTGATGGAATTGGCTTCCATGTGGAAACCAATTCCATCATACCAAACATGCATGGATATGGAAATCAATTCCATTTCCATATCCATGCCTCCAAATTCCATCAAACCAAACGGGCCCTAAGTCGTAGGGCATGAATCCAAAAGATCGTCAGAGCACAACTTCTGTAGTTGGAGTGAGCAAGTGTAGTAAACCCTAGAAGAAGAAATAGCTTCCTTAGCAAGAGCATCAACCACGCGGTTTTGCACGCAAATAAAAATTCTGAAACTAAAATAAATTGCCATAATTATCTATTTAAAAAATGAGCCCAAATAAGAATTAAAAATAGTATTACGATAATCTATACATGACCCATTCATTTTTCCACAATTAAATGAGTGGCAGATAAACGTGGCCCAAAAGCTAGCCCAGGTACATTTCTCCCTTTTTAATCGGAGGCCCATGATGATTTAAAAAACGCGGTTTTTCATTTCCAAAGGCTCAAATGCAACGACCCGGAACGTTTTATGGATGAGAGGCCTCTTTTGGGCCCAATTTTTTTAAATCATCAAACAAAACTTTTTTTTCTACAAAACGATTTCAAGAAATGAATTTTTTTAAGGCTGAAAACATGTTAGCCCATAAGAGTTTCAATTCAAATTTTTTTATTTGAGACCCTAAAAGGGTCCCAACTTGAAGAACCATTTTTTTTTAAATAAGTAAAAGCCCAAAACGCAATGGCCTAGTTCCCCTTCATGCGTTCAATGTATGCGTATTAATATTTTCAACCCATATTACTGACGGTTGGTTGGATCAAGTGGTAAGCTGCCTGGAATTCATGCTTGATAGCACGCTGGTGGTATTTTATCATCTTAGTGTATGGTTCTTATTTATGATGCCTGAGTCCTTCTGGAGATCGTCATGGTATAAGACCCGCCGGATAGGGCACCCGCT
>JANTPZ010144887.1:6938-42567 GCA_025593235.1 Vachellia pachyceras | reverse complement strand
CATTTGGGCAAGTAAATGACTCAAGGAGTATTTTTCCCTTGTAAAGGAACTTACAAGCTTCAAATAGAAATTGGAAGCACTCAATTTTGATTTTTCTACAATTAGTTATGAATTTTCAAAGTTGGTCCTAAAACCAGTGAATAGTAACTTTCAAAAACTTGAAAGTTTTCAAATTGAAACTTTTGGACCCTTTGATCATTATGAGGCTTCCTTTTGATTCCAATTCACTTTATAATGAAGCTAAGGGGTAAATTAAGGAGTGTCACATTGTTTCTCCTATATGCTCGCATTGTCTTATGGAAAATGAAGATACATTGCATGTTCTCTATGACTGTACATATGCAAAGAAATTATGGACAAGGACAGTGAATCCATACTTTATACCAAATTTCTCTAGTTCATCGACACATGATTGGGTTGGCATGAATATGAAGAGGAGAATGGGGGTATGTATTGATGCAAAATGGGACCTGTTTTGGGGTGTGGCATGTTGGCTTTTGTTGACTTGTTGAAATAAGGAGAAGTTTGAGGACAGATTTACAAAGCCACAGAACCTTTTAAGGTAGCCCTTGCAATGTGGAAAAGATATGCTCAGAGTTGAAATGTTATGAAAAAGCCTGCTGAAAATCATCAGAATCATCCTTCAAGGTGGCTAACTCCAAGAAGTGGGTGGGTTAAACTAAATGTAGATGGAGCTAGGGCGCACTTAACTTCAAATGCAGGATGTGGTGGGGTTGTTAGAGATCACCTTGGTTCTTAGATTGTGGGTTTTTCCAAGTTATTGGGTATATGTTCCTCGTACAAAGCAGAAGAATGGGTAGTGCTCAAAGGCTTGGAGATTGCAAGAGTTTATGGTTTCAAGGCGGTGGTCTTAGAATCCGATAATAAGCAGTTGGTGGATAGTATTAATGCGGATGGTGAGAACTCAACTATGGATTTGTTTCTTTCAGAAATCAAATCACTTATGGGGATGGATTAGAAAGTGATCATACAGCATGTGCTAAGGGAGCTGAATCATTTAGCAGATATGTTGGCTAAGGAAGCTATTAATGCAACTAATGCTTACCATTGTTGTCTGTCTCATCTAATGGCGGTGTGGTCATCTGACTTTGGGATTTCATTCCCTACTACTATAGACTTTTTATCTTGAGCTTTCAGCTCTCCCTTTTATAAAAAAATGTTTGGCCGAGATAAATTTTAAATTCTTCCTTAGCAATGGAAGGACCATAGCAGGTGAAACGGCACAACATAAAACAATAGGTTTTGCACGATCATTTTTTTTAAAATTAAATTGAGATCAAAGGGTTAATTTATACTTCAATACACAATTAATCCAAGTTTGGCTCAACGGAGACCAAGTACCTACATACAAATTACAAGTTCTAACTCAGAAACCAAGTAATCCATAACATAAATACAGATTGAAAACTAATACTCCCCTTTCAGAACATCGAACTTAGACTATCTTCATCTTTAAGAGGAAGGGAGATGCTTAGCTACTGTAATATAATATCCACCCTTTTCTGTAAAATAACGTAGAGGCCAAATCGATAGTTAGGATATAAGACAAGGCCCAGAAATAAAAGTACAACAAGAAAAGATGTTGGTGGACCAAAAGGACCCTGGTCAAATTAGTCCTAAGGCTTTGAAGTTACTAAGAATGTAAGCCAGGGACATAAATGTCATTAAGTATAAAGACCAAGGGTAATATGGCCATGGGATAAAAGGGCCAAACCAGTAGTCAAAAGTCAAGTTAGAGCCCACGGATAAAAGTACGGAAAAAGTTGATTGTTGTTGGGCCGGAAGTCATAGAATTAGATTTGGCCTGGTGGGTGGAAGTCGGTAAGAACTTTAAAGTTAAGCGTGCTCACCCTGAAGCAATTTCAGGATGGGTGACCTCCTGGGAAGTGCCCAAGGGGTCAGAAACCAAAAGATCAAGGGCAACAAAGTCAAAGGCAAAATAGAAATTTATGAAAAGTTAGACTGAGAAAGGGCATTTTGGTCATTAAGATAAAGTGTAAGGGCATTTTGGTCATTTGACAAAGTCAAAGTCAAAGTCAAATAGTTGAACAAAAATCAAAAAAATTCATTGATGCCAAAAAATGGAGCAGAACTCACTGATAACCCGTGATTCAACCGATTTCTAAAATTCGGTCTGGATGATGATTTATGGAATTTTAAATATTTAATGGTTGAAAATAATTATTTATGGTATCAAGAGTTCCCAAAGACCAAAAACCAGAGTCTAGAAAAATTCAGTGAATTTTATAGTATTTTACAAAATTATTGCCCAATGTACGATTAAGCCGATTTTCATGAAAAGGAGAAAAAAGGCCCAAAAATCCCCGAAATACAATTTATTTCAAAAATTAATTTTAGAAAATATAGAAGGTATTTTGGGGAAAGAAAAAGAGCTAGAGTATCAATAAAAAATATAGAAATTTATAATGCTCTAAAAATGACTTGCCCTCCGATTGTTCATTTTCAGGAGTTTTGACAGGATAAAATAATCCTGTTAATTGTGATAAGATCAAGAGGTATTTTGAGGATAATGATTTCATTATATTTAAGAGGGAAATATGGAGATTAAATGAGGAAGAAAATATCTCTAGAAAAGTAGAAAAAAATTTACCAGAATAAAGTTATGTTTACCGGTAGAAAGTGCAATCTGTAGAAGTAACCGAATGGAATTTGGTTTGGTTAGTGTAATCAAACCTTAAACAGATTTTTCTTCACTCCATATGCAGTAATGATGACCACTTTTAAGGAGCCAATAAGATTCAAGCAAATGTCATCGAGGTGGAAGAATATAAGCCCTTAGATCTCAGGATTAAATCTCCGCCATCCATTGTAATTGTGAGAGTTTTATAAATTCATTTTCTTCTCTTCCTCCCCCATTTGTGACCGACTTGGGAAGCTGGAAAATGGAAAGAGAGGACACCATTTTTGCTCTTGGGGAAGGAGGAAAAGTTTGAAGAGAAACTAAGGTAAAAGAGCTTACCACCCAAACCTATACATCAATCTCTTCCTTACAACTTCCTGTACCTTTCTGTCGGTTTAGATTTTTGTTTTTGGATCTCTTTTGGTGGCTGGAAAGTTAGGTTTCATGAGAGAGAAAATGAGAAAGAGAGGGATTTAGAGGAAATAAATGGTTGCAAAACACTTCTTGCATGATAAGGAGAAGATTGATGTATATATTGCTTGGGTTTGATGTTTGTATGAATTTTTGGAATCTCAAAACCTAAGGGGAGATGTTGTCCAATTTTATATTTTATGAGGAAGAGTTGTTTTTGAGCTAAATAATCCATGAGAAGTGTTTTGGGATCAAGAATATGTTGTTACATATGATGAAGTTTGAAAAATCATTTTCTCCTTTCATTGACAGATTTTCGTCCAGACCTGTATGTGTAACACCTCTCATTTATCCCTCTTAGCTTCCATTACGATGATTTCGAACCAATTAATGGCCTCAAACATCTTACATTGTCAAAAGGGATCAAAATGAAAACTTTCATTTTTGAGAAAGTTACTATTCACAGTTTTCCAGGCCAACTTTGAAAATTCATAACTAATTCTAGAAAAATTGAAAATGAGTGTTTACAAATTCTAATTGAAGCTTACAAAATCCTTTATGAGGGAAAAATTCTCATTTGAACAGAAACTTGTCCAGTTGATACAGTTTGCTTCACAAAATGTACTGTTCATATGGTAATTTTCCATTTTCCAAGGATTTTCTGTGATTTTTCACCAACTTTGGACAGCCATAACTTTCTGTACAAAATTCCAATTCCAGTGATCTTTAGCTTATTTTAAATCTTGAAATGTGAAATATTTTTCTGTAAAATTTCAACTCATTTGGAATTCATTTACTCTATTTCATGATCGGGCAAATTAGGTGGTTTGACCAACTTTACTTCCAGCACTTGCCCAAATTTCAGCCCATCTTAACTTCCTAAACCATCATATTAATTTCTAAACCTTTCTTGATCCTACTAACCTATGTCATTAGGTATTCTTAGGGCATTCACTCTTTATCATGAGTCCATTACACATACATGAGTTACATTTACATATCGCATTACAATTCTTAAACAATAAGCATATAGTTTACAACATAAGTCCACACTCCTACACATATGCAAATCTTTAAGCATCATTCATTTTCTTCTTACCCTTTGAGAAGCTTCCACCTAAAAATGGGTAATGGGGGAGAGTGAGATTTTTGGAAATCCCAGTAGCAAAACTTTCTAACACACATCATAAAATTGCATACAACTTTCAATATAAGTGTGAATTCATAAAAGTGCAACATGTAACAATGAAATGCATATGGCCATAGCATACAAAAGCATATATTCACACTTTCAATCATCACAAATTTTCAACACAAGTCATGCATAATTCATACACATTTTCAAAACAATTAAGCTTAAGGTTAGAAGGTCTTGCTACCTTATGTCTTTAATTTCCCCTTAATTTGAATGCTCTCTTGTTTGCTTTAGGGATCACTCTCTTGCATCAAACTTTAGCCTACACAATTGTCAACATTATATATGGCCATCAATTACAAGCCATTACCAAGACAAAAATCATTGTAAAACTCCTTGATACCATCTCTTGAACCTTAAGAACCTTAAAACCCCAAACTTGTCTCTATGATTTTCTAATGCTTCCATAAACTTGGGGTCACTCGTACCCTACACAAAAACTCATTTTAAGCTCATTAGAAGCATCAAAATCATCAAAACAACATTTCTTCCCTAGGAAGAAAACCTAGCCGAGAAGCTCCCCAAAATCACTAACATGAAAATTTTCAACTTTCATCATCTTATTCTTGTTACCAAATTCATATTCATGCATGATATAACTTGATTTTAACTCTCCAAATCAAATAAAAATTTTGGCAGCATCTCCCCTTAGGGTTTGAGATTCCAAAAATTCGTACAAACATCAAACCCAAGCAATATATATACATCAATCTTCTCCTTATCAAGCAAGGAGTGTTTAACCATTTATTTCCTCTAAATCCCTCTCTTTCTCATTTTTCAACTCTTGAAACCTAACTTTCCAGCCACCAAAAGAGAGCCAAAATCAAAAATATAAACCGATAGAAAGGTAGAGGAAGTTGAGAGGAAGAGAATCATGTATAACATAATGTGGTTTCTTCCCTTACCTTGGATTTTCCTCAAGCTCTTCCTCTTCTTCATGACTGAAAAATGGTGTCCTCTTCTCTCCTTTTGCAGGTTAGAAGGTCAGCCAAAATGGTGGAGGAATGGAGGGAAAGATAAATTTATAGAAATCCTTAAAATGAGATGGATGGTTAAGATTAAACCTTAGTTATTAAGTTTAATCTAAGGGTCCATAATTAGCCACATACATAACATTTGCCCATTCCTCATTGGCTCTTAAAAAGTATGTAATGATGGCTGGACATGGTGAAGAAAAAAATGTTTGGGGTTTGGTTACACTAACCAAACCAAATTCCATTCGGTTACTTCTACTGATTACACTTTTTACCGGTAAACATAACTCTATTCCGGTAAATCTTTTTCTACTTTTCTGGAGATATTTTCCTCCTTAATTAATCTCCATAATTCCCTCTTAAATATATTCAAATCATCATCCTCAAATTATCCCTTGATCCATCCAAAATTAACAGGATTATTTTGTCCTGTCAAAAACTCCTGAAAACGAACAATCTTAAAATAAATCATTTTTAGGCATTTAATTTTTTACATTTTTCATTAAAATTCTAGCCCTTCATCTTTCCCCAAAATACCTTCTAAATTGTTCCAAATTAATTTTTGTAATAAATTATATTTTTGGGGATCTTTCGGGCATTTTTCCTCATTTTCGGGAAAATCACCTTAATCGTACTTTGGGCAATAATTTTGTAAAATACTATAAAATTCACTAAATTTTTTAGACTCTAGTTTTTGGTCTTAGAGAACTCCTGATACCCTAAATAATTATTTTCAACCATTAAATATTTAAAATTTCATAAATCATCATCCAGACCGAATTTCAGCAATTGGTTGAATCTCTGGTAATCAGTGAGTTCTGCTCTATCTTTTGGGCATATGTAAATTTTCTGATTTTTGGTCAACCTTTTGACTTTTTGACTTTGACTTTATCAAATGACCAAAATGCCCTTACACTTTCTCTTAATGAACAAAATGCCCTTTCACAGTCTACCTTTTCATAAATTCCCATTTTGCCCTTAGCTTTGTCGCCCTTGATCTTTTGGTTTCTGACCCCTTGAGCAACTTCCCAGGAGGTCAACCATCCTCAAATTTGCTCCCGGGATGAGCATGCTTAACTTTACTATTCCTACCGGCTTTCATCCACCGGGCCAAATCTAATTCTACGACTTACGGCCCAACAACATCAACTTTTTCCGTACTTTCTATCCGTGGGCTCTAACTTGACTTTTGACTACTGGTTTAGCCTTTTTTATCCAATGACCCTACTGCACTTGGTCTTTATACTTAATGACATTTATGTCCCTGGCTTTTATTCTTAGTAACTTCAAAGCCTTAGGACTAATTTGACCAGGGTCTTTTAAGTCCACTAACATCTCCTTTTTCTGTACTTTTATTTCTAAGCCTTGTCTTATCTTATAGCTATTAGTTTGGCCTCTATGTCGATTTACAGAAAAGGGTGGATATTACAGTTACCATTCAGTTACTTGATCCAGTTATAACTTATACTGGTAAAAGTAACTTTATTTTGGTAAACCTTTCTACGTATTTTGGGACAACTTTTATTCCTCTTTTAATCTCCACATTTCACTTGCTCATATAGAAAAATATTTATCCCCAAAATTCTCCTGGAAGTCCTCAAGTTTCTACATGGTTATCTTACCTTGTCAAAATACCGAAAAGCTGCCTACAGACAAACAACTGAGTTTTAGGGCATTAAAAATTTTAAGAATTTATACTGATACTCTAACCCTTTTTCTTTCCCTGGATACTTCTCAGAATGTCTGTAATTAATTTTTGAAGAAAACGCAATTTTTCAAGGTTTTCGGATCTTTTTCCCTTTGTTTAGGGAAAATAGTCTCTACCGCATTCTGGACAATAATTTTAGAAAATACTAAAAAATCCACTTTATTTTCTATTCTTTGGTATCATATGTTTGAGAACTCCTAATACCTCAAATAATTATTTGTCGGCCATCCGACATTCAAAATTCTTTAGACGGAAATCTAGGCCGAATTTGAAGAATTTACTTTCGTCATTTTGATCAGTGAATTTTTGTCTATCTTTTAGGCATATGTTAATTTGTTTGATATCTTGGTCAACTTTGACCTTTGACTTTGACTTGTGAATCTGTTATGCACATTTTGAGTGTTTGCACGATTTGATATGAAGAAGTTTCAGCCATGTACCAAGGGAGACTGAATCAGAAAAGGGATCCTACTCAAATACTTACAATGAAGGGTGGAAGGAAAACCCTAAATTTAGCTGGAGGGGTGAAGAAGCTGTTGGGACAAATAGATTCCAGAGAAGTGGAGGAGCTAGGCCATATAGTTCTAATATACTACCTAACCAATAAGCCTTGAGTGTGCCATAAAAAGAGTACACCAATCAACTTTTGTAAAACATGTTGATGCTACTCAAGGAAGAGAAAGCGTCCACCGCCAACTAGTTCAACTCAATAGCCTCTTTGATTCAAAAAGACTCCTATGCATCCTTGGAAAAGAGGATGGACCAATGGGAAACAAAAGTAGAAAACTTAAACTCCTTTGTCACTCAGCTTTCCAACAATTTGAGTGAACAACAAGCGACGAGTAGTGGCTCCATTCCCTCTAACACTATCATAAATCCAAGGGCTTAAATGCCATTAAATTGAGAAGTGGGAAACAAGTTAGATTCGGATAGGAGGAAGTACTCATAGGAGAAGAATTAGAAAATGAAGTTGTTACACTCCCAGTCAGAAGGATGGATAGTGAGAGTGCTAAGGAGAAGGCACTACTTAAAGGAGAAGGATCATCCTCCCACGTGCAAGAAGAGACCTTGGCTTTAGAATAAGGAACTGAGCAATCAAGAGAGAATGCTAAAGGAAGCAAGTGTAGACCAACCTCAGCCAAAGGTAAGGAGGTAAATATTGAAGAACTCTCTTTTCCCAATTCTTATTTAGTGAGTAAGAAAATGGATGAAAAGAACGATGAAAAGGAAGTCTTTGATTTATTTAGTAAGGTAGAGGTGAATATTCCATTGCTTGACTTAGTTAAGAGAGTTCCTACATATGCAAAGTACTTTAAGGACCTGTGCACTAACAAGAGAAAATTTAGACCAAACGAAAGGGTCCAAGTGAGCTCAAACGTGTCAGCCCTCTTTAAACCCTAAATCCTCGTTAAATATCAAGATTCTGGATCTTTTACCATCCCTTGCACTATATGTAAAGTCACCATAGGTGGCATTGTTAGATCCAGTGGTTGCCATCAATGTTATGCTTAAGTCGGTTTATGAAGCTTTGGGGGCAAAAAAGTTGAAGCCAACAACTGTGGTACTCCAACTAGCTGATAGGACAATTAGGCATCCTGAAGGGGTGATAGAGGATATCTTGGTAAAAGTAAAGGACTTAGTTTTTCCAGCTGACTTCTATATGCTTGACATATCCAATGGTCCATTCGGGAGTCTACCTTAATCTTGGGTAGACCCTTCTTAAGGACTGCTAATACCATTATTAGCATGAAAGAAGGGAGCATTTTAATGGAAGTAGGAGAAAATAAGATCCAATTCAACATGTACGAAGCCATGAAACACCCTTATGAGGATTATTCCCTTTCGAGTGTTAATGTTATTGACATGGCCATTGATGATGCAATTGCTGACATGGATTTTGAAAATTAACTTGCGTGTTCAAACTCTTTACCATTTACATCATCTTCTGAAAATGATTTATTGTTCCCTTTTGAACTTGCTAATCAATCCATATGTTCTTGCAAAACATATGAGACATGTACTCACCTTTATTGGTTGATAGTATGCTTTTGATGCCACATACACATCCTACTAAGTTCACCGATAAGTGCAACTTTGCATTAATAGTGATGAAACCTCCGAGGGAGAATTTCAGCTGATTTTGTAGGAACATCACACAAGACTTCATTGAAGCCAATGGTACCCATGCATACAATATCTGGAAATATTAAGGACAAGCATGGGGACTCTAAAGAGATTCATAAGCCACCATGATTCTCAGGTTGTTCCTTTCCCTCATTTAATCATTAGCCATTACTGATGATAACTTGGTGCCTTGTGAATGATTTAAGTATGGGGAAGGAACTTCTCCAGTAGGATCTAGAATAGTTGCATTTCTTTCTAGGATGTTTTTCCATTTAATAAAACCCCTTATTTCATGAGTAGTCTTGCTCCATGAGTTTTATAGGTGAAGAGACTTGTTTGTTATGCTTGAGAATTGTGTTTGATGTTTGGTTGAAGTTACAAGATTGGTGCTGGTGTTTAATCTTGTATTTGTGTGGTTCATTTTCTTTTATGTTTGCTCTCTGTGAGGTTTTGCCACGGCTAAATCAAATTTTTGTTGTGGCCAAACTTTTGAGTTCTAGTGCTTTCCCTCTTGGGTAGTGTTCACCGCGACTAAATCAGTTTTTAGCCGCGGCTAACACTCTGACCTTTCATCTTCTGAAGTTGTTCACCGCAGTGAAAATCACAACTCTTCATTTTGCCACCCATTTTCCTTCTTAAAAAACCATTTTCCTATTTTAGTTTCATTTCCCTTCTCACTGTCCGTTACTCTGCTCTCGTTGCTTTCCATTGTCCCTTTTCATCCACCATTTCATTTCACGTCATTCTTGGTGTCGTCACCGCCCCGTTCATCTTAGAAGTGATCGCTACCTTTCTTTTCTCATTTCCATTTCATTTATATCAATCATTTCCATTTTTCTATCGCTGTCGCCGAGTATCCATTTTCTGCGATATTCACCGCAATGAAGAAGAGGATTTGCCGCGGCCAACTTCAGCTGGTAGCTGTTTTTCATTGTGTTTAGGTTAGTTTGTTTTTAACTCTTGGTTTATTGTTTTTGGGTTTAGCCAGTCACTATGCCTAGGACTAAAAACCCAAGTGTCGTACACCCACCTAGCCCTAACCCTATGCCATCCTTCGAGGAAATGGTTGAGCTTACAGAAAAATGTCCCCTCGTTAGGGAGCGTTCATTTTCACTTACCACTGCTGATCACCCATTCGTTAGCTGTATTGTTGCGTTTGGCCTTTCAGGCCTACTCTGCGAGCGTAGCCAGGGTAACCTCGCGTTTGTGCACCACTTTTATACCATCTGCCGCTACGAATATGCCCTTTTATCAATTGTCGAGGAGTTAAGTTAGCTCACTTGATTAATCGAAGCACCATGGGACACCACTTTGCTTTACCCATCTGTACATAGAACCACTACTCTCTTTTCATGAGTGATTTCCCTGAGTACCAAATAGTTGAGACCCTGTGTGAGCTAGGGAAGGGCTGGTGCGCACCCCATAGGTCAGAGATATACATCCGTAGGTCTAAATGCCACCCTGAATCAAAACCATTCATCTATTTTGTCTGCAGCAACATTTTCCCCACTAGCCACCTTGCTAACCTGCCTAAAAGGCAAGCCCTCTACATCTACATGTTGATGCAAGGGATCGGCTTCGATATCTCCAGCCTCATTTACTCTAACCTTCGTGAAGCCATCCTAACCACTAAGACCACGAAGGCCATTATCTTTCCCCACCTCATTTTAGATATGTTCATAGAGGTGGAAGTCTCTGACTCCTGGAGGATCAACCATTCGTCCCTACACCTCCTGGAGGCCATTATCTTTACCTATGATTGCATCCAACGAGCCCTCACCCCTAAGCCTGAGCCGTTTATCGACATTAATGAGCTCAAGGCCCATGACCAGGAGGCCCAGTACCTCAGGCGCTAGATGTACCCAGGCTACCACCAGTCCCAGCTACTATTGAGGATCTGGCTACTGAGTTCCAGCAATTCAGAGTTACTGGCTTTGTTAGCTTGAGCGGGACAAGAGGTACCACCGCAGGATGGATGCCCTGATAGCTCAGACCTTCCATTTCCAGTTTCCTCCTAAGGAGGATGATTTCTCTGGTGCTGGACCTTTCGAGGCCTGTCCATCTAGAGGAGGCAGGCAGAGGAGGAGGGTGATGAGGAGGAGGCTGCTACCGATGTAGATTTAGAGGGTGACTCAGCGATGCATGGCTAGTAGGGTCGTTTGGGTTTTTTTTTGTTTTCATTTTTTCTTTTATTTTTCTTTTGTTTTCATTGTGAACAATTGTATGGTATAGATGTTGAACACTTTTATGTATAGTTGTGCTTATGTTCTTGTTGTTCTCCATGTTCCATTATGTTTATGCTTTATGTTACGCTATTGCTTGTAAATTCTCCGTGTGATTCCTTCCCTTTTTATCTTTGAGGATAATGCTTGATTTAAGTGTGGGGGAATTTAGGATTTTTTAAGTTTTGCCCTGAATTTTAAAAATGCAATTGAAATTTTTGAAAGGTTCAATTTTAGGTCATTTTGCTAAACTTGGGAAATTTTCAGATTTCTTCAAAATTTTTTTCTTACAAAAGTTGATTTTAAGGAGGATTTGAACTGTATTTTTGCCCTCGACCACTTTCTTGTTCGCCGCGGCCAAAAGTGTTCAAATAAAGCATTCAAACTCTTCGGTGTGTTTTGACACGACCAACTTATGGTTTCACTAGGGTGAAATCACTTGTAAACAGAACCACCCTCTCAGTGTGGTTCACCGCAACCAACTTGGTTATTAGTCGAGGCGAAGAATTCAGTGTTAAAAAACATAGTTTGAATTTCAATAAATAGTACCTCTTAAATTTCTGCCTTAAATACTCCAGAGCATGCATTGCAATATGATTTTCACAAATAATGTATTTAGAAAACTATCCATGATTTTAAAGAAATGTAAGCTTTTGGTTAATTACATTTTGTAGTCACTAATAAAGGGTCAGTTTTGATGCATTTTTGAGTTGACTCTTTGCATTTTTAATTCTTGAGATTGTCTGATCAAGACGTTAGCCTTGTCGTGAGGATAATTGAGCCTAACTTCTTTTGATTATTATGGGTCTGACTTGATCTTAATCTCTCTCAAACTTGTCTTGATTCTTAATCAAAGCTTTATGATCCATTATTCTGTGAAAGTAATAGAGGCATTCATTTAAAAAACCCCTCATTTTCCCAAACACAAACCCAACATGAAATTTAGCCCTTGCTAGCCCTTTGAGCTATTCATTCTTGGAGACTGGCATTGAAAACTATATTTTTATACGTAAGCATGAGATTTGTATGCAGTGCAAGTTCATCACTATACTCTCTCTCTTAAAAAAAAGAAAAAGAAAAAAAGAAGAAAGGGAGGGAAAATTTTACTTACTCTTGAATGCATCTCTTTCAAACTCTTGCATTACGAAAGCATTAAGTTTGAAGTTTTCTGTAGTGCTGTGTATTCAATAACTCCATTCATCATCCCACCTAATTGTCTTTAACTTTCCATCATCCATTTCAACCCCCAAAGTCCTCTTGATTCACAATGTATTGATTTCGTAGTAGAGAGGTAGAATAATTCAACGCCTATGGTAGAGATTGGATTAAACAGGCCATAAGTGAAATTAAACTCTCACAGATATAATTTTACTAGTGCCTCCTCTTTGATTCTTGTTGATTCCTTGCAAAATGCTTTAACTAAATTCTAATATTTTGGATTCATGTTGATAGGTTTTGAATGCATTAGTTATTAAATGTTTTATTTTGAAAGGATTTGTCCAAGAGTACAAAGGTTTAAGTGTGGAGAAATTTGATTGAGCCATATTTATTCACTTCTTTTGCCTGAATTTCCAAAGTGTTAGATGCAATTTTAGCACATCATGACCTTTCTTGGCTTAATTTGGAAACTAGAGTTGATTGTTGTGATTAGATTGATTTTGGGTGCTATTGCCATGAATATGATATATCTACATTTAATTCTAATCATGAGCAAGAGATACTTCAAATCTTTGCTATTCCATTTTAGGAACTCTGGCAAAGAACGTGAGGAGGCAGCTCTGGAACCTTTCGCCGCGGCGCAATTCAATCTTCGCCGTGACCAATGATCAAGCATGCAAACATTTGAGATTTCTCAATCCACTATTTGTAACACTCCTTATTTCAAAAATTAATTTTAGAAAATCTAGAGGGCATTTTGGGGAAAGAAAAAGGGCTAGAGACTCAGTGAAAAATGTAAAAATTTTTAAGGCCCTAAAAGTATTTTGCCCTCTGATTGCTCGTTTTCAGGGGTTTTGGACAGGGTAAAATAAACCTATAAAATTTGAGTAGATTAAGGGGTATTTTGGGGATAATAAATTTGTTAGATTCAAGGGGAAATGTGGAGATTAAATGAGGAAGAAAATATCTCCAAAAAAGAAGAAAAAGATTTACCGGAATAAAGTTATGTTTACTGTTAAAAAGTGCAATCGGTAAAAGTAACTGAATTGGATCTAGTTTAGTTAATGAAACCAGATTTTTACCATCAAGTTACAGCCATCATAACACCTTTTTACCATCCAATGAGAAGCAAGCAAATGGCCCTAAGGTGGTGCAATCTTAGCCCTTGAATTTAATTGAAAAATCAAGATGCAATCTTGGCCTTCTATTCCATTTAAGAGGTGAATTATTAAATCATCATTTTTCCTTCATTTCTCCACCATTTGGTCAACTTTCCATCAACACAAAGAAGAGAAGAGGATGCCATTTTTGGTGAGGAAGAAGACGAAAAAGGTTGAGGAAAATTCAAGGTAAGAAAGGAAGACAACTTATGGTATACATGAAATTGTTCTTTGTAACTTCCTCTTCAACTTCCATGGAGTAGAATTTTGATTTGGTCTCTCTTTCTGAAGTTTCATGCTTAGGGTTCTTGAGAGGGAAAGTGAAAAAGAGAGGGATTTAGAGCCATTAATTGGTATATATGTTGTTGCTGATTGAGATGTTTTTTGATTTTGTAAATTTGGGAAATCATGAACATATAGGGGAGGTGCTACCCAATTTTCCGCTTGAAGTAGGAAAGTTAAAATCAAGTTTTACCATGCATGAATATGAGTTTGGAATCAAGAATAAGATGATAGAAGTATTAGAGGTTGAAAAATCCATGTTGATGATTGTTTGGGATACCTCTCGGCCACAGCTGGAAAATGGGGAAGGAGGTTTCTTTTGAAGCCTCTAATGGATTCAAAATGAGTTTTTGTGTAAGGTATAAGTGACCCCAAGTTTATGAAAGCATTAGAAAATCTTAGAGATAAGTTTGATGTTCTAGGATTTATGAAATTCAAGGGAATGGATAAAGGGGTTTTACATTGCTTCTTGCATTGGAAATGGTATATTTTTTATGGCCATTATATTGTCAATTTTGTAGGCAAGAGTTTAGTGCAAGAGAGTGATTTTCAAAGTGGTCAAGAAAGGTTGCAAAGTAAAGAGGAATTAAGGAGTAAAGGTAGCAAAGTTTTCTAACTCTATATAACATTATTATGAAATGATCTTAATGAAGTGAATGCCTTGAATATACTTATTACATTGTTGAAATGTGTTTATGAGTGATGTTAGGCTATGGCCATATGCATTGATATGTGCTTGATACACATTTTACAATGTTGCATATTTCTACATGAACTTGAAGAATATCATGCAATTTTCTATGTATGTTAGTAAACTTTGCTATTGGGATTTCTTTGAAATCTCACTCTCTCCCTCTAACCATTTTTAGGTACAAGTTCTTCAAAGGGTAAGGAGAAAATGCATGATGCATGACGCAAGGATTTTACATGATTATGTATATGGAATTATGTTGTAAATGTAATAACATTTTGGGACTTTTACATGTTATGTAATATGTATTATAAACCTATGCATGTTTGGTTGATATGTGATACTCAAGGACTCCTAATTGCATGATCAAACATGATTAAAAGAGGTTTAGAAGTTAGGGTTTTAAATGGTGAAGTTTGAAGATGAGAAGTTTGACTAATTGTCAATGTGAAGTTGGTCAAATCCCTAACTTTGACTTGTCGGAAAACAGAGCAAATAAAATCCAAATGAGTTGAAATTTTGTAGAAAAATAGTTCACATTGCAAGCTTTAAAACAAGCTAAATAACACTGAAATTGGAGTTTTATACAGAAAGTTATGGTGTTTCAAAGTTTGAAGAAAATCACTGAAAAACCTGGGAAACTTGAAAAATTACCAAATGAACAGTACATTTTCATGCATTAAACTGTATCAATTGGGCAAGCTAATGACTCAATGAGTATTTTTACCTTATAGAGGAACTTATAAGCTTCAAATAGAAATTGGAAGCACTCAATTTCAATATTTCTAGAATTAATTATGAATTTTCAAATTTGGTTCGAAAACTGTGACTACTAACTTTCAAAAGTTGAAAGTTTTCAATTTGAACCTTTTGGACTTTTTGATCGAATTGAGGCTTCCCTTTTGTTTCAAATCAATATATAATGAAGCTAAAGGCAAGTTTAAGGTGTGTCACACAAACAATACAAAACAACCATCAAGAACACTAAAACATGCATAGATTAATTTCTTAGCAATGATTTCTTCTAAATGCTTCTCTTTTTCATTTTCTCTCTCAACAACCATATAATTCCAGCAGCATATTTCCACCACAAACCATGAAAATACCATCATAAGATTGAAGAGGAAGCATAGGAAGCATGAAAACTAGAACATTACAAGTTAAGATCACAACTTACGTTGATGTTGTGATCATTTTTTGCTCCCCTCTCTCCTCCTTCTTCATTTTCGTTTTCTTTCTCTATTTGGAGCTGCCAAATAACGTTTTGAATGGCTAAAGAGAGAGCAAAAAAATTTAACTTATCTTATCTCATTACATGACATGGATGGCCAAGATTGATTCTTGCAGATTAAGTTTAATCTAATGGCCATAATTCAACCACCTTTCGAACAAGTGCTTGATCCTATTGGCTATCATAAAGTTGTCATTATGGGCTGCACATGGGGTGTAAAAATATGGTTGGAAACTTGGTTACTTCAACCAAACTGATTACCATTCGGTTACTTCTACCGATTACGCTTTTTACCGGTAAACATAACTTTATTCCGGTAAACTTTTCTCTGCTTTTCTGGAGATATTTTATTCCTCTTTTAATCTTCATAATTCATTTACTAGCACAGAAAAATATTTCTCCAAAAATATCCTTGAATTTTGTCCAAAAATAAAAGGGTAATTTTATCCTGCCGAAAATCGCTGAAAAAAGTATTTTCGACGTGCAAATAACTTTTAGGGCATTAAAAATTTCTATAATTTTTACTGATACTCTAACACTTTTCCTTTCATCAAACTGCCCTCTAGATTGTCTAAAATTAAATTTTGAATAAAATTATATTTTTAGAATTTTCGGGTATTTTTCTTTCCATTCTGAGAATTCACCTTCATCGTATGTTGGACAACAATTTTATAAAATATTATAAAATTCAGTTTACTTTTCTTTACCCTGAACTCAACTGATTAAAGTCTCCTGGTACCTCAAATAATTATTTTCGGCCATTAAATCTTCAAAATTCTATAAATAAAAATCTAGGCTGATTTTCAGCAATATGTCGAATCTCTATTAATCAGTGAGTTCTGCTCTATCTTTTGGGCATTTGTGACTTTTTCTGATATTTTGGTCAACGGTTGACTTTGTTAAATGACCAAAATGCCCTTACATTGTCTAACTTTTCGTAATTCCCTTTTTGTGCTTAACTTTTTCACCGTTGATCTTTTTGTGTAATGACATCTAAGTCATTCCTAGAAGGTCACCCATCCTTACACTACTCGAGGGTGAGCACATTTAACTGTGGAGTTCTCGTAAAATTTCTCCCGCTGAGCCAAGTCTGACTTTGGGTTATACATCCCATCGACATCATCTTTTTCGGAACTTTCTATTTGTGGGCTCTAACTTGACTTTTGACTACTGGTTTGGCCCCTTTTTCAATTTACATTAAAGGGTGGATATTACACTATCTGCAATAACCAGAGGCTTTACAAGCCTTTACAGTGAGAACTCACCCCCTTACACTTTTCACTAAAGCAGAGTATCACACGCTCTGTTTTTCACTCAAGTTTAGCCCAGCCAGATCAAGGTCCCAACTTTGAGTTTCTCATTGGTTTACAATGAATGTTGGCTAGATAAACTCTCTCAGAAGAGTGAATAGCATCATTGAAGCAAATGAAGTATATTGAATGATTTACAGAGAGCGTAATAAATGTCGTAGGATATTCACAGTGGTCTCCTTCTCTCTGAATTGAATTCTTGAGCTTTTATAGTTGAGGAGTAATGAAGTATCCATTAGACTCCATTAATAGTAGTAACTCTCAGTACCAACCAACTGCTTTGCCATTAATGAAGCAATTAATGCAGCTTGAATGATCGACGGCAAAGGTGCAGAAGAACGTTGAAAGCTTCATGTATGAGATTGAGTATGCTCTTTATTCCTTATTATATAAGTCAAGCTTCCTGCATTTATGAGAGCAGTTAGCATTTAAAAAATCGTTACACAGATAAGGAAAGTTTCTGCAGAGCGTAGGTAAAGTGTATCAAAAGCAAAGTTATCAGATAAATAGTTCTGGAGCATAATGACTCAATGCTCGGGTGATGTAATGTTAATTTCAAAGAAAAACTCAATGTTTTGACTCAATGCTGGAGTATAACATGAAAGCATTTGTAAAATATCTGGATACTCGAGTATTAAATCATAGTGCTTCCAGTGAAATCAATGCTATGAGATAGTGCTGGAGCATTGGAAAGCTTTTACCAATAAGAGGAGTTAATGCTTTAGCATTGTGTCTTAGTGCTTGAGTACCAATAATACTCTCTAAAACTGCTTGAGCATTTGGTGCAAGTATTTGAAAAGAATATGTTTAAAGTACTTAATACTTGAGCAATAATTCCTGGTGCTCAAGCAATGAATGTGCTTGCACAGCCTGTTGGAGTATTTTCAGAAAGCATGAGTGACCAGTGAAACTTTGGGCTTGATGCTCGAGCATTGGGTGTCAGTGCTCGAACATTGACATTGCTTCCAGTCAATACTGGCAAATTCACTCACAGCACTATTAAAAACTTCTCAACACTTGATCATTATGTCCTAGTGCTCGACCATTCTCTATTTTCAGCCTTTGCCTGAAGCACTGATTGACAACATAGATAAAAAACTTTAATACTTGAGCATTGTGTCCTAGTGATCAAGCATTGGCTGTGCTTTCAGCCTATGCTTGAAGTATTCCATGACAGCACTATTCGAGAGCCTCTGAATTTAGCCCGATACTTGAGCATTGGCAACACTTCCTGTTATACTTGAAGTATTCAGTGAAAGAATTGCATAAAAACCTTATGTTCAGAACTCGATGCTCGAGCATGGAGTTCAGTTCTCAAGCATTGACAATGTTTGAGTGTTTTACTCGAGTACTGAGTGAAAGTATGACTCAAAAACATAAGTTTCAAAACACATTTCCCGAGCATTGATTTCCAATGCTTGAGTATTGGAAATACTTTGACTTATCACTCGAGCATCTTCAGAAATCATTAAGTTATGACTTTGAAGAGTTTTGCAAGCTCAAGAATTTAAGTTTCAAAAACATTTTTCAATTTCTTAATTAATTTCGTTATCATTAAAACAAGATATCAACAAAAATGTCAATAAATATGTGCATTATGTTACTTTGCATTTCTCTTTATATCATTTTCATTAAAATTTCTCTTTTGAATTTTTTTTGATGATTTATACAATATTTGGATCATCAAAATAAAAAGACATTATTCATATTGAATTCTTTGAAGAAGAAAGAAATATCAAAATATAGTAAATCTTGTCTCCTGGAGTTATGGAGATGTTAATCATAGAATTCAAAATGGATGGTGTCAATGAAGGCAAGCTACTTGAGTTATTTGTAATCGAAACGTACTTAATACAGTAAAACGAATGTTTTATCTTATAGCTATAAGGATAACAATGCTATATGGTAGTGGATGTTGGGCTTTAAAGGGACATCATGAGCATAAAGTTGGGTGGTTGGGATTAAGATGTTGAGATGGATGTGTGATCATACTAGAATTGATAGGATTTGTAATGATCAATTTCATGGATGAGTTGGAGTGGTAGCTATTAAGGAAAAATGGTGGATAATCGTTTGAGATGGTTCGGACATGTTTAGAGAAGGCCATTGAGGCATCGATAAAGAGGGTAGGTCAAACAATGTGGAGAGTTCAGAAAAGAGGTAGAGGAAGAGTGAAACGCAATCTCAAGGATGCTATAGAGAGATCTTTTGACTAATAATATATCTAGGTATCTGGTATACGATAGAGCACAATGACAAAATGTAATCTCAAGCTTTGTCATTGTTGTATATTGAAACTTGTCTCCAACAATACTAAACCGTCTTTCTAATTAATTTGTAGTTAATTTTAGTGCAAATATCTTCTAACAAATTCATGCCTGTCCATGCATACATTAATTTTTTATTTAGAGGAGAAAATCTTATTATTATAAAATACCAATTCAGGTAGTGATCCTACCAAGTTGGTACACGTGATAAAACTTTTGTCGTCATAATGAAATGGAAATGGATAAAAAAGATTTGTGATTTCCAAGGATTGCAATATAGGGTGCAACCCCAGGGTCATTCTCTACGGAGCTATTTATGTACCACTATTTACTATCTTGTGTTTATGTTTGCTTTGCAAACGAAAACCGTTGCTGATTCAAAATTGCTATATACCTAAAGCTAATTAGAAAATGAAATTTCTTTTTGGTATTTTTGGATTGAGTAAAACAGTGAAAGTAGAGATGAAATGTAAAAAGTGTTGGATGATAGATTTCCTCTTGAAAATGAATGAGGCTATCATAGTTCACAAAGGATTAGGGAAAGAAGTAGTTTTCATACTAAGTTTCATAATAAAAACTCCAACAACTCGTTGGGTCAGGAATTTCATGTAATGAATTCCATTCTATGAAACCCTTTAAAACACTTAGTGTGTGTACAGAAGTCACAAGATGCAAAATTCAACTCAACACAATATTGCCTCTAAAATCAAGCAGAACTAGGAAGATAAAAGAGAGCAACAAAGATTTCATTGATAGGTAGAAATGAGACTTTACTCTACCACGTCAAACACAAAGCAAGTTCAATACACAAATAATCCAAATTTGGTTCAACCGAGAGCAAGTATTTACACACAAATTACAAGTTCTAAATCAACAACTATGTAATCCGTAACATAAATATAGATTGAAAACTACTCCCCTTTTGAACATCGAACTAGGCTAACTTCATCTCCAAGAGGAAAGGAGATGCTCAGCTACTCATGTAAAGTGGAATCGGACTGCAGATGGATGATTGGAGATGCATGGATGGATTAGGGGTGAGATGGGATGAGATTATGGTTGTGTGAGTAGAGAGAATGAGAGAAAATGTAGATGGGTGTGATCTCTGCCTCCTCCTTCTGTCTTTCCCTTGAAACTTACCCTATTTGGTGAATATTAACCGTCCAGGGTTGGATCCAAGAAGGTGGGTTGGGTTTTGTTTCCATTTGGAGCTTGATTCATTACTGCTGTGCGATATTCGCCATGATGAATTTGAGATTTTGCCACAGTGAACCTCTCCAGAGAGTTCTTTCTCACTTGATTGAACTTTGGCCGCGGCGAACTATGAATTACGCTGCGACGAACTTTCCCAGAACTGCTTTCTCATGATCTTGTTCAGAGTTCATATTTGTAGTATCACTTGCTCATGATGGAAATTAAGCATAATTATATTATTATTCATGGCAGATGCACCCAAAATCAGGCTAATCCAGAACAACAGCTCTAAATCTCAAATTAAGCACAAGAAGGGTCATAAAGGGCTAAAATTGAATCAAAAACTCTGGAAAGTGTAACACCTCTTATTTTCCCCTATTTCCTCATATTAGATCACTTTAAAACCACTATTGGGCTTTTGGATAACTCAAATTGGCATTTTTATTGAGCTTGAAAATTTTTCTTTTTCTTTAAAAAGTTACTGTTCACTGGCCTGTTTTCTAGATTTTTGGCCTACCTTTGAAAAATCATAATTAATTCTAGGAAAATAGAAATTGATTGGTTCCAATTTCTAAATTTAGTTTATTAAATGATATACAGGGAAAAATACTCATTGGTCCCACTTCTTTCCCATTTGAATCAATTTATTCCAAAAAGTGCACTGTGCCAATGGTCACTCCCTAGATTTTTCCCTTAACTTTAGAAAATCATAACTCTTAATATACACATCCAAATTTGTAAAATTTATATCATTTTAAAGCTTAGGATGCGTAGTATTTAAATGGAAAGTTTAAGCTTAATCGGAGCTCGTTTTCTATTTTTTATTGATGTTTGAAACAGGTCAGTTCTCAGGGCCTTTGCAACCCATTTGTTTTGAAATCCAACTTTTCTTAAAAATTACCAAAACCTTTTTTGGTTCATAAACCAACCTCTTACCATGCATGATTAGTTCTTATCATTCCTTAGCATTTTTAGACCATTTTTCGTGCATGCACCATCACATATTCACTTGCTTCTTCAGATAGGGTTTATAGTTTACAACCTTAACAACTTGCAAAAATAGATGGCCAACCATCAACATATTTACACAAAAGTCCTTAAGCAAACATAATATCTTCAACCATCAATACTCTTTTCCTTACCCTTACTTGAGCCTCCACCTACATGGTTAGTTAGTGGATAATGAGATTTTGAAATCCTAATAGCAAAACTAATTAAACAAAAGTACTGTGAATGAGCATATTACAACTTTCAAAACAAATGTATGAGCATATAATATGTGACATGTTCAAACTACATTTTTCATGCATATGGCCATAGCAATCAAGATCACATTTCATACACATATCATTCACTTCATTCATCACAAAAATCATGCACCATTCACAACAATGTTTCATAAAACATAAGTTTAGTTTAGTAGTCTTGCTACCTCAAGATCTTAGCTTTTCCTTTTTCACTTTAGGGCTCTCTTGAGTAACCTTCCAAATGGGCTCTTGAAGGTCTCAAATTCCTAAAGGTGATGTCATAATATCCACATGAATATCCAATCATCATAATGCAAGAAAACTTGCAAAAACGCAATAAAGCTCTTATTGCCCTTAAGGGACCCTTACAACTTCAATACTTGATTTTTATGGTCCTTAATGCTTCTCAAATCCCTTTCTTATTTTTAACCTACACAAACCTTAATTTTGAAGCCATTGGAAGCATTAGAATCATCAAAATCCCACTCCTTCTAATTTTTACAGATTTTCAAAAAAACAGAAAAAGAAGGGTTTTGGATTTTTCAACTTTCGCTCATGAATGCTTGTGTATTCTTGCTTCCAAATCATGACTCAGGCATCAAAATAATCAAAAAAATTTTCCTTTTCAAGACCTCACATGGACAACACCTCATCATAAACTTATGGTTTCCAAAATTTCAACAACAACTGCCAACAATAATCAAAATAACCATCAACAACCAATAAGCTATCATCTACTACTCAAGGAAGAACTTGCAACCATTTAGCACCTTTAAAACCTTCTCTTTCCCATTTTTAGTTCTTGAAGTCCTAGCCATCATCTTCCAAAAGAGAGGCTCATTCAAGAAAACAAACCAAGAGAAAGGTAGTAGAAGGTTGCAAAGCTTGAAAAAGATGAAGCTTGGTTGCTAGAACACATTACCTTGTGTTATGGAAGCTTGGTTCTCTTATTTCTTGCTTGAGAATGGAGTTTTTGGCTAGAGAGAAGGGAGAGAAAAATCTGCCCAATGAGAGAGAGAGAGAGGGAGGTCGGATTTGTGAGGGAGAAGAGAGAGGGTTTCCTAATTAAATTTGCTTCTTGAAATATTGTGTGGAGGAGATTAAGTCTTTTGGACCAAGTTTGGAAATACTTGATGGAGATTGTGCTACCTGTCCTCATTGGATTGCTTGATGAAAAGTGCTTTTCAGACTTCCCTTGCTTGTCTGGTTGGGTTGATTGGGCCTCTGCCCGTCCAGTTGCTTGATTCGGTGGCACGCATTTCCATAAAGTACCCTTTATACGAGTAACTATCTTTCTACTTTTCCGGAGACTTTATCTCTCATGTGAATCATTCCCTAGGCTTCCTTACCTAGGTGGCATCATGTACTAGCCTAAAGCATCCCCGGGTTTTCCTCATAACTCGTCAGGATTCCTCGATTTGCATGCAATACCGTAAAATGTGCTTTTGGCGACCAATTTGAATTAAGGGCATGGAAAATTCCAATATTTTTCCTTGATACTCTAGCCCTTTTCCGTTCCTCAAAATTCTTCCTAGATTTTCCATAATTAATTTTCTAAGAAAATCCTTTTTTGGGACTTTCGAGCATTGTTGATCTCCGTACTTCGAAACTGCCCGCACCAGACACAAGGGTAATAATTTTATTAAATATTTTAGTACCTAACTACACTTTTCTTAGTTCGGGTCTTTGACATTTGAGAACTCCTGCTACCTCAAATAATTAGTTCTCAATCATCCTTAATTCCAAAATCCTTTAATTACAAAAAATGCCATTGCCTCATCTTACTTTCCACTTACTTACGAAAATACCACTACCTTCTTATTTCTTTCTTAATTACCAAAATGCCATCACTTTTCTACTTTTTCTTAATTCCAACTTTACCATTGATTGATTTTTTGACATTTTCGACTAACTTTGACTTTTGGGTTGACTTTGACTTTTTTGTGAACTTTGACTTTTTAGTTGACTTTTGACCAAATTACCAAAATGTCCTTATTATTTGATGACATTTTATGCCCTAGGTCTTTTTAATCAAAATGACCATTTTACCCTTGTCATTTGTGCCAAATGACCATTTTACCCTTTGGTCATTTTTACTTAGAATTCTCAAGACTAGGGACTTAGTCGACCACCCTTTCTTGTCTATAGGCATTTCCTTTCTATTTTTCTTATTTACGGGGCTTAAAACATTTCGTAATTCATTGGTTTGAACTTTATTTCTATTTACAAAATTTGGGATATTATCGAAAGTCAAGCACAAATGTAATATAAATAATGCTCAATCAAATTCCCCTATACTTAAAACTTTGTACTCCTGGACAAAGCTTTTAAAAAACTTTAAAATGATCAATGCATTAAGAATATATCCTCATGAGTCCAGGACTACAGAATTTAGTAAAAACAGTTGTCAAGGAATTAACAAGGATAATGGCAGAGACACTAGTAAATTGATCTCTAAGAGAGTTCAATTCAAAAGACTCAATAAAAGAGACTTCCTCTCAAAAGGTAGAAGTGTTTCTCTCTCATCTGACTAGGTAAGGACAATTTCACTCATGGTTTGCATTAATCAAATCTCTACCATAGGCTTGTAATTATTCTACCTCTCCACCATAAGATCAATATAATGTGAATCAAATAATGAAAAGAAATTCTTAAATACACAGCACCAAAGGAATCTAATCATGTCAATGCCTTTGCAAGACTTTAGAGAAATACATATTCAAGCATTATACTACTTTTGTCTTTATTTCTCTCTCTTTCCTTTTTCTTCTTCTTGTTTTTTAAATAGATAAGAGTATAAGCCACAATTTGATCAAAATATGCTTGCATATACAAATTTTGTTTTCCAAATGTTGGTTTCCAAGATTGATGGGCTCAAAAGGGTAACAATGGATGAATTATGTTGGGCTTGTGTTAGGGCGAAATGTAAGGGTTTTGAAATGAAGGCCTCTATTATTTTTACAGAATACTGGATCATAAAGCTTAAATTAAGAATCAAGACAAGTTCTAGAGAGATTAAAAATCAAGACAGACCCACACTAATCAAATTAGTTAGACCCAGTTATCCTCACGACAAGGCTACTGTCTCAATTAAACAGTCTCCAGAATTAAAAATGCAAAGAGTCAATTCAAAACTGCATCTACACTTATCATTTGCTAATAACTTGAAAAAAACAATTAACCAAAAACTTTTATCCTTAAAATCATGCATCAACTTCCCAATGCATTGTCTATGAAAATCATGGTTTCATATGTTTGCTCAGGAGTTTTAAAGGCATAAAGGTAAGAGGAACCTTTTATTTTAAAATCCAAAACCTAAAATTTTTTTTATTTATATATATGCATTGAAGTTTCACCGTGGTGCAACCATAAGTTGGTCGCGACGAACCACACCGGTAGGTGATTCTGTGTGCAAGTGGTTGCGCCGTGGTGTAACCATAAGATGGTCATAGGGAAACTCACCCGAGAGGTGAATTGCCTTATTTTGATAACTTATGCCGCGACCAACAACAAATTTGATCCTAAATCTCCCCACACTTAAATCAAACATTATCCTCAATGATTGTAGGGATAGATTTAATCACAGAGAAAGCACAGAATTCGCAAGCAATACTAGATATTCAAGCAAACATGCAACGGAATTCAGGAAAATAGCATAGGAAACATCTATACATATATATACATACAGCTGCAAGAAAAATAAGTTCGCAAAACCATCCAGTATAACTGTATCAAAAGTTCAACAGAAAAGAAAAATAAAAATCTAGTCCTCCCACTGCAAGGCCGAGTTGCCCTCAGAATCCACCTTGGCAGCAGCCTCCTCCTCCTCAGTTCCCTCCACTACTCCGTCCTCTCCAGATGGTCTGACTCCTGAAGGTCCTGCACCACTAGGATCATCCTCCTCTGGGGGTGGCTGGAAGTGCAAGCTCTACGTAAGCAAAGCGTCCATCCTCCTGTGATACCTCCTTTCCCTCTCGAACTGCTGAAGCATCGAGACTTTGAACTGCTGGAAATCAGCAGCAAGGCTTTCTAGTGTAACAGGGACAGGGGATGCTGGGTGAACGTCTGGCGCCTGGGGTGCTAGAGCCTCCTGATCCTTAGCAAGCAGATCATTGATGTAAATATAGGGCTCAGGTTGAGGTGTGGAAGCTCGACGAATACTCTCATATATGAAAGTAGGGCTAGGGGCAAACGGATGGTCCTCAGGGTACTCAGGAATCTCCAACTCAACGAACATATCAGAAATAAGATGCGGAAAGATGATGGTTTTGTAGTTTTGGAAGTGAGGATGGCATCACAAAGGCTAGAGTATATGAGGGTGGATATGTTGAAGCTGATCCCCTGTATCAACATATAAATGTAGAGGGTCTGCTTCTTCGTTAGGTTCGCTAAGTGGCTAGTAGGGAGGATGTTACTACAGACTAGATGGATAAAGGGTTTCGTCTGAGAATGGCACTCAGAACGGTGAATATATATCTCAGACCTACGAGGAACATGCCAACCCATCCCAAGAAGGCATATAGTCTCAGCAATCTCGTCCTCAGGGAACTGGCTGATGAACTGAATGTAATGATCACATTCAGCAATGGGTAAGGTGAAGTGGGTGCGGATGGTGCTATGATTTATCGCGTGCGCTAACCTAGTATCTTGGTAATTGATAAAGATAGCAGACTCGTGGCAGTATTTAGTGTAAAAATGATAGACAAATGAGAGGTCACATTGGGTAAGCTCGTGGATAAGGCCGATAAGGTTAGACTAGTCATACATCAAACAAAAGGATGAGTGGTGAGGTTAAAGGGAATGAGTGTTCCTTGACTAGAAAGACGCTTCTCAGTCAACTCTAAAATGTCCTCGAAGGACTGTGATGGTTCAGGATCAGGACTAGGGGACTCTACTATGTTAGCTAGCTTGGTTTTAGGCATGGTTACTAGCTAGACACAAAAATCAAAAAGAAAAACAAAAAAACACAAGTTAACTCAGGTGAAAAGTAGCTGCAGCTGAAGTTGGCCACGGTGAAAATTAGTGTTAGTCATGGAAAAATATTAACTTCGTCGTGGTGAATCATCTTTTTTGTCACGATGAAATTCGCAGAACTTGAACAACGACAATGACGAAAACAATGAACGGAAATTGAAAGGAAACGAAATGGAATGGAAGATTGAAGGTTGAGATTACTTACTTTAGATGATGAGATATGATAGCGATGCAGAGAAAAGTAAAAGTTGCAGCGACAATAGAGAATGATGAGAAATGACAGAGAAAGCACGGAGATCGACGATGAAAACTTAAAAAGAAAGAATTGCAAAAGAACTTAAAAAGAAAACTGGCCGGAGACGAAGAGATGAAAGGTGTCGATGTTGGCCGTAGCGAAAAACCATGTTTGTCACGGCGAACACTTCCCGAGAGGACACACTTGACAGACAACAATTATTTTCTCTTTTATTTCATCACGATGAAACATCACAGAGAAGAAAACTCACAGAGGTGGAAACACAAAAACACAATATAACAACTAGCACCTAGTCCTAGAACTTCAATTACACATGAAGCACATTCTCAAGCATTGCAAGCAAGACCCTTTCAAGCACAAACCTCTTGATGATAGGCTAATTACAAGTTAAGGGAGTTTTATCAAATTGAAAATCACCCTAAAAGAGAAAATTACTAAGCTAATCCTACTGGCTATGTTCCTCCCCTATACTTGAATCATTCACATTTCACAAAGTAATTGTCAAAAGATAATAGTAAATGATCATGTTAGGAGAAGGAACAACCTGAGAATCATGGCAGTTTACGAGTCTCTTTGGTGTGCCCATGCTTATCTTTTGTATTTCCAAGCATAGCATGCACGGGTACAACCGGTTCGTCTGAAGTCTTCTTTAATGATCCTGTAAAATCAAATGAAATACCTCTCCCGAAGGTGTCATCACTGTTTATATAGGGTAAGGCATTCATGAACTTGTTAGTGACATTCACATAAGGTGTGTATGGCATGGAAAGGATGCTATTAACCGATATAAGATTAGTATAAGTTTCAATCGTTTCACAAGAACATAACGGTGGATCAGGGGGTTCAATAGGAATTTTAAAATCTTTTTCAGCAAATGATGCATACGACAAATGATGTAAGCATGCAAGTTCATTTTCCATTTCCAACTCATCACATGCATCATCAACATCAACATCAATAGCATTAACGCTTAGTAGAGAATAGTCCTCATATGGATGTTTTATGGCCTCATACATATTAAAATGGATCTTACTTTCTCCTACTTCCATTGATATGCTACCCTCTTTCATGCTAATAATGGTATTAGCGGTCCTCAAGAAGGGTTTGCCCATTATCAAGGTGGACTCATGCAAGGATTCATTAGATATATCAAGCACATAGAAGTCAACAGAAAAAACTAAGTCCTTGACCTTTACTAAGATGTACTCAACTACCCCATCTGGATACCTAATCGTCCTATTTGGTAATTCGAGTAGTACAGATGTAGGCTTCAAATTTTTGACTCCTAAAGCTTGATAGACAGATTTAGGAATTACATTAATTGCGGCCTCTAGATTTATCAATGCTCCCCTATAGTTATTTTACCATTAGTGTATGGGATGGTGAAAGATCCAGCGTCCTGACACTTCACTGGTTTTTGGGGTTTAAACAAGACTGAAACATTAGAGCTTACTTGGACCTTTTCATTTAGTCTAAACTTCCTTTTATTGGTGCATAGGTCCTTAAGGTATTTGGCATATGTGGGGACTCTTTTTACCAAGTTAAGCAATGAGATATTAAACCTCTAACTTTCTAAACAAATAATAAACATCCTTTTCACTTTTCTTTTCATCTAATTTCTTACTCATTAAATATGAATTGGGAAAACAGAGTTCATCAATATTTACCTCTTTACCTTTAGATAAGGTAGAACCATGCTTGCTTCATTTTATGTTTGAACTCTTGGTTCCTTGCTATGAAATCATTTTATCTTCTTCTTGTGAGGGAAATTCTCCTTTGAAAAGTAATGCCTCTTCTTTAGCACGTTCGCTCTTCTTCCCCCTTGTAGCAACTTGTGGAAACTCTTCAAATTTATCAGCTCCTCCTCTCTTCTCCTTTTCTTCCTCATAATTAAACTTCACTTGCTTCCCACTCCTCAAATTTATGGCGTTTAATCCTTTGGGATTGATAACTGTGTTCGATGGTATAGAGCCACTGATCCTCACTTGTTTACTCAAGTTATTGGAGAGTTGAGTGACAAAGGAGTTTAGATTTTCTACTTTTTTCTCCTATTGCTCAATCCTTTTCTCCAAAGAGGCATACATCACGTCCTTCTTTGAGGAATCCTTTTGAATTAGTGAGGCTAGTGAATTAAACTGGTTGGCGGTGGAAGCCTTCTCCTCGTTGAGTATTATCATCATATTTTGTAGGAGCTAATTCGTATCTTCTTTTGGTGGCACACTTAAGGCTTACTGATTATTCTGAATGTTGGAGCTGTTAGTGCAAGATTTGACCAAGAGGGTGTGGTCAAATTGTAAATTTAATTTGAAAATTACTCAATTAAAGAACAAATTCACTGAGTGAGGTGAAGAGAAGATGAACATGGGTGATTTATACTAGTTTGGTCCTTTTAACCTACATCCAGTCCTCAGAGCACCTCTGAGCTTTTCAATCCATTAATCAGCAACAAAAAGACCAACACTGCCTTTATAAAAGAGAATCACACTCCCCCTTACAATAAGCAATAAAACAGAGTTTCACACTTTATTTTTTGAAAAATTCATAGCCCAATGGATTCAAGGTTCCAACCTTGAACTTCTCACGAATTAGTAGCAAGTAAAGCTGAAAGAAACTCTCTCAAAGAGTAGATAACTAATTTTGAAGCTGAGAAGAGAATATTGAAAAGGTTACAGAGAATATAATAAACGTTTTTGAATGCTCGTAAAAATGTTTGTCTCTTCATCTGTAATGAATTCTTGGTCCTTTTCTAGAAGAGAAGTAATGAATTGTCGTTAAGGACATTTAAATGCCTGTTACTCTCATCAACCACTTCTTTGTCTTCACCATTAATGCTGCATTAAATGTGTTTCAGGAACGTTAGTGATGACGGCTGATTTATGCAATCTGTTTGCAGGAAGTGTGATCAGCTTTTTCTCTTTCTATGATTCTAGATTTATGCATTTACGATGGCAGGTGAGATTTAAACGTTGTTAATCACAAATAAGGAAAGTTAGAGAGCAGGTAAAAAGCTGTCAGAGAAAAATAGTCGTTTACAAAAACAATGCTCGAGTGATAACCAAGCATTTTGAACAATACTCAAGTGTGCTATTTCAATGCTCGAGTGTTTGAAGTATTTTTAAAATTGCTCGAGTGTTTGCTGAGAGTATTGCAGAAGTTTTTTTTTTAAATTTGAACAAAAATACTCGAGTGTTAAAGATTTAGTACTCAAGTGTTCAGAATACTTCCAATTGTTACTCGAGTGTTCAGAGGAAAAACTTGATGTGATATCTTTTAAGAAACTACAGTACTCGAGTGTTGAAACATAATACTCGAGTGTTGTTGCTTCTCTGACCATTACTCTAGTGTTTTGATGGAAGTGTTGTATTTTAAGAAAAAGAGTGCTTGATACTCGAGTATTGAAATCTAATACTTGAGTGTTGTTAACACTTTCATCAAATGCTCGAGTGTTCTACTTGTAGTGTTGCTTTTTATCTGAAACTTTGCCTGATACTTGAGTGTTGCAAACTAGCACTCGAGTGTTGGCAATACTACTTGTATAACTCGAGTGTTTTGTTTCATGTGAAGACTGAGTCTTGAAAAATATCTCAATACTCAAGTATTCCACACAATACTCGAGTATTGTCAATACTTCCATCTGTAACTCAAGTACTCTGCTTAAAGTAAAGCAAGGCATTTTGAAAATAAGTTACAATACTCGAGTATTTGAACACAATACTCGAGTATTGCTAACACTTTAACATCAATAGTTGAGTTTCACTTGAAAGTATAAGTTTAAAACATTCTAAGTACTAGTACTCGAGTATTTCAAAGATATTGCTCGAGTGTTTACAATACTTCAACCAAATACTTCAGTTTTTATTCAAGTTGTTGAATCACAGAAGCATTTTATCTCATAATACTCGAGTGTCAGTATTCATCACTCAATTATTATGAACACTTTCAACAATAACTCGGGTGTTATATGAAAATATTGATTTTTAACACTTGAAAAGGCTTCAATACTCGAGTTCCAAACCACAGTACTCAAGTATTCCAAATACTTTCATCCAAACTCGATTACTGAAGCATAGAACTCGAGTGTTTTAAAATCAATACTTAATTAACAACAAATCAAGCTTCATAATTCCTAAAATCATTTTATTATCATCAAAATATGACATTAACATTCTCCCCCTTTTTGATGATGACAAAAAAATTTGGAAATCAGGATGAGGAATTATGGAAGCTAATTTTGCAGTAAGAAATGAACCATGATGCGTAAAGTATGAATTTATAATAACTTTAAACTAAACTCAAAAAATATCCTGTCATAATCCATACAGAAATAAGCATAGGACAAAATAAAAAATAAACATAAGCATATGATTTTCGTTCTCCCCCTTTTGGCATCAATCAAACAGGGGGTGAGTGAGGAGGAGAAGGAACATGATCATATGATAGTGGAGGGTCAGAAGATGGAACAGGATCAGTGACAAGTGCAGAGAGAGCTATGAAGGATAGAGGGGATGCAGGAATGGGCTAAGGCTCTGGGTTTAGAATGGCAGAGGAGAAGTCAATTATGGCCAGCACTGCATCCGTAAGGGAATCCTCAGGAGAGTAGATGGTGGAGGAGGAGGAGTAGAGGTAGAAGCCTATGAGTCCCTGATAAATTGCTCTATAGATGATACCCTATTATCCAAGCCAGCTACTGAACTCTGTAATGCATCAAATCTCTCCAAGCAGATATCCTTAAAGGTAATCATGTCCTTGGACAAAGATGTGATAGCTACATTTAATGTCTTTCCTGAAAAGTAATGATTAGCAGCCTGAAGGACAGGCTTGATGTAATCCTAAATATGAGCCTAAAAGTTAGTGATAAAGGTTTCTGTCATCCTCCTGAACTCTGTTTCCATGTAAGTCAGCAAAGTAGCTTGAGCAAAAGATGGAACAGAAGATGGCTAAGGAGGTGCAGATGACTGAGCTTCATACTGTCCTCCGGATGTGGTTGATGTTGCCTTTCTCTTCTTTCATGCTGGTAGAGACTAAATCTTCACCACATCTATGTTCATTCTATGGAAGTGCTGTGTAGAGAACATTATGGGATTCTCAATCTTTTCCACAATATACCAAACCTGATGAATATCAAGAATCCAAGAGATAAGGCAAGGGTATGGCACTGTCATTCTTTTGGAGTTAGAAAATCTAAACCTCCACATCTCATTGAATACTAGCTGGCCAATGTTCCTCTTTTCCTTAGCCATTATGGATGCTAGAATGTGATAATCTCCATGGGCTAGATGAGTGTAGTTCCTGCTCTTATTCACTAAACATCTAGAATAGATGTAGTGAATGGTCCTCTGCAATACCGGTATGGATGAGGGATCAAAAGATAAATTGCCTGGATACTCTTCCCTAGGTCTCAGCAACTCAAACATTTTTTCCTGAGAAATCTTTTAATTTATCGTTAAATGTGAGTCCCAAGATAACTATTCAAGTCATCAACAGTTATACTAATGTCTACACCTCTAATCTTAGTGACCATAGAGTGATGAATTATCTTTCCCTTGTCATCCTTCAACGAGTTTGATTTCATATTGTTGTAAAAAATCCTCACCATCTCAGGGGAAAATGGCATATTTATCTCATTTAAATTTCTATAATGCTCCATGAAGTCAGTCACATAAATACCTAAAGCCTTAATCTCTTCCAACTTCACATAAACTCTAGGACATAGAACACGATTTTTATACTTCAATTCATAATCATCATGCTCAGTAATGTATAAAGTGGAATTATTGTATCCTTTAGGAGGCTCTAGAGGTGTTATTGTAACACACCTTAACCTTGCCTATAGCTTCATTTTATATTGATTTGGAACCAAAGGGAAGCCTCAAATAGCTTACAAAGTCCAAAAGAATCAAAGTGAAAACTTTCAAGTTTTGAAAGTTACTTTTCACAGTTTTTCGGACTAACTTTGAAAATTCATAACTAATTCTAGAAAAATCGAAATTGAGTGGTCCCAATTCTATTTAAAGCTTATAAATTCCTCTATAGGGGAAAAATACTCATTGGGTCATTAACTTGCCCAATTGATACAGTTTAATGCTAAAGATGTACTGTTCAATTGGTAATTTTTCAATTTCCCAGGTTTTTCAATGATTTTCTTCAAATTTTGAAACATCATAACTTTCTGTACAAAATTCCAAATCCAGTGTTATTTGTATTTTTTTAAAACTTGCAATGTGAACTATTTTTCTGAAAAATTTCAACTCTTTTGGAGTCCATTTGCTCTGTTTCAGACAGGTCAAAATAAGGGGTTTGACCAACTTCACTTTTGACAATTAGTCAAACTTGTCATTTTGAAACTTCATAATTTGAAACCCTCAATTCTAAACCTATTTTAATCATGATTAACCATGCAAATGGGAGTCCTTTAAGCATACATTAACCACCACATGTCAACCAAACATTCATAGGTTTATGCTACAAATTACACAACATGTCTAAGTTTCAAAATAACATAAACTTTACAACACAAATCCATATGCAAAAACATGTGAAATCCTTGCTTTAAGCATCACACATATTCTCCTTACCCTTTGAAGAGCTTGTAACTAAAAATGGTTAGTGGGGGAGAATGAGATTTTTGAAATCTCAATAGCAAAGTTTACTAACATACATAGAAAAATTGCATGATATATTTCAAGTTCAAGTAGAAATGTGTAACAAGCACATATTAATGCACATGGCCATAGCATAACATCACTCATAAGCACATTTCAACAATGTAATAAGTATATTCAAGGCAAGTATTTCATTAAGATCATTTCACAATATGGTTAGATAGAGTTAGAAAACTTTGTTACCTTTGCTTCTTAACTTTGCTCTTGATTTTGTAACCTCTCTTGATCACTTGAGGAATTAATTCCTTGCACCAAACCCTTACCTACATAATTCACAACATTATGGCCATTAATCATAAGACATTATCAAAGCAAAAGCCACTTTAAAACTTCATTAACTTCCCTTGAACTTCCTTGATTCCCTAGAGAATTTTAACTTGTTTTATTGTTTTTTAATGTTTCCAAATCCCTTGGCTCACTTTACCCCTACACAATTCCTTATTTTAGAGCTAATGGAAGCATTAAAATAATCAAAAACACATTCCCTCTTGCATTTTCCAGATTTGCACGAAAATTGCCAAAAATTGGAAAAATATTTCTTTTTCAACGTTTCTTGATATGTAACCTCATTTTCTCGATTCCAAACTCATTTCCACGAATTATCTAGCTTAAATTCAACTCTCCTCCATTCAATAAAAATTTTGGCACCATTTCCCTTTGGGTTTTGTGTGACATCTCTTACTTAACCCTCTTAGCTTCCATTATGATGAGTTGGAACCAAATTATGGCCTCAAGTAACTCAAATTGTTAAAAGGGACTAACTTGAAAACTTCCATTTTTAAGAAAGTTACTGTTCACAGTTTTCCAGGCCAACTTTGAAAATTCATAACTAATTCTAGAAAAATCGAAATCGAGTGGTTCCAACTTCTATTTGAAGCTTAAAAATTCCTTTATGAGGGAAAAATACTAATTTGAACAGTAACTGGTCGAACTGGTACATATTCATTCGTGAAAATGTACTATTCATATGGTAATTTTTCATTTTCCCAGGATTTTTTGTGATTTTTCGTCAACTTTGAACAGTCATAAATTTCCGTATAAAATTCCAATTCCAGTGATATTTGGGTCATCATAAACATTGCAATCTGAACTATTTTTCCATAAAATTTCAGGACATTTGGAATCCATTTACTCTGTTTCATGTTATGCCAAAGTTGGGGGTTTAACCAACTTCCCACTTAACACTTGGCCAAATTTTCAACTTCTTCACTTCATATTTCAACTTAATAATTTCTAAACTTTTCTTAATCATAATAACCTATGTAATCAGGCATTCTTAGGCATACATTAGTTATCATGAGTCCATCATACATGCATGAGTTATATTACATGCCACTTTACAAATCTCAACAATATAATGTAAAGTTTACAACATAATTTCCATTCATACACATATGCACATTTCTACTTCAAGCTTCATAGATTTGCTCCTTACCCTTTGATGTGCTTCCACCTAAAAATGGTTAGTGGGGGAGGGTGAGATTTTTGGAAATCCCAGTAGCAAAACTTTCTAACACACATTATAAAATTTGCATGACATCTTTCAATATAAGTGTGAATTCATAAAAGTGCAACATATAACAATGAAATGCATATGGCCATAGCAAACAAAAGCACATATTCACACTTTTAATCATCACAAATTTTTAACACAAGTCATGCATAATTCATACACATTTTCAAAGCAATTAAGCTTAGGGTTAGAAGGTCTTGCTACCTTGTCTCTTTAGCTTTTCCTTAGGATTTAAACCTCTCTTGATGGTCTTTCCCAATAGGTTCTTTGGCTTCTCAATCTCCTAAACATCATTCAAGAGCATAATCATAAATTTCCAGCCATCACAAAACAATAAATCTTGCAAAAACGCAATATGACCCTTAATGCTCCTTTAAACACCCTTTAA
>JANTPZ010144885.1:4013-16466 GCA_025593235.1 Vachellia pachyceras | reverse complement strand
AGTGCTAGCAATCGGAACTGAGTGCGATATTGGTATTAACACTTTTCGTTTTAGTTGATTTACTTTATTTGGTTCGGTAAACAAATTTTAAGATCAAATCTTGGATTCTTTAATCATGAAATTGCACCTCGAGAAACTTGATCACTTTTGATGGCATGAATCTACTGTGTTTGAAACTCAAGCGCACTCTCTATCTAGACATACTGCTTGGTAAATGGGTAGGTTTTGAGTGTGTCCTCCCTGGTGTAATAATTTACATACTAGATGTTGGTTGGTACTCTGATACATACAAGGATGTGTTTGTATTAATTACCCCGCACGTCGCTTGCTTCCATGTCTAATAGGGTAGTGTTAGGGCTCAAAATTCACAAAGCGGGGTTTTCCACATCCTAAGGACCGTTCGCTTGGCTGAAGCCTGTTTGTGGTTTGTTAGAGGCTTTTATAATATCAAGACTTGCATGCATGCCAGATTCTGGATTCATCTAGATAGTTGGAATGGAATGGAATTGAAAGACTTACAGTAGTAATGAAAGAATGAAAGGGAATCGAATGACTGGCAATCAGTTCTTCCTATGATAGGTTGATTGGGTGGGTTTGGAATATCATAGAATTTCCGCATATCACTTTCCATTCCATTTACTTTCAGTCTATTTCTAGAGCGTGGCCAAAAAAAGTCTACCTTTAGAGGCAAAGGAGTATGCAGCCCTAGTGAATATCTTGCAGAAGATAACACACTCTTAAACATAGCTTGATTAGTTGGGAGAGTCCTCACTTCTCATGAGTCATATCCATCCAATATGGGACTCATGCTACAAGATCATACCTAGTTGGAAAGACTGGATCCAGCGCAGTTGGGGACACAAACTAGGTTGACACTGGACGAAGAGGAGAACCAACTTCTAATAGCAAGGTTGGCAAGGGGAAAGAAGGCAAGGAGTTTCACTCCCTGCAGACGTGGGAATCAGATTTTGAACCCTCTGCTGTGCTGTGCAGTTGATAAATTTTTGTTTTTTAAAAGCTGCCTGATCCCTAGGCACATCGTATATTCGACATCCAAGAGGATCTAAGCTCATAGGAATCATGCCCTGGCATGATCAATTCACATTCCATCTCATTCTACTCCATACTTTCAAGTGTCTGGAAATTCTCAACTATATTTCATTTATTTGTTTTCTTCCAATAGCTAAATTAGATGGTAATTTACTATGTGTGTGTTTGGATTTGAATGACGATTCAGCTAAATTAGATGGTAGTTTACTATGTGTGTGTCTGGACAAATCACTTATCATGCTAATGTCCTCTGGATTTGAATGACGATTCAGCTATGTTGACGGTGAGTGATGATGAATTCTGGGATGGAGTTTCACCTGTGAAGTTTGGAAATTTACCTGCACTGCAGGACGCTGTGACTGTTGTGGGCTATCCAATTGGAGGTGACACAATCTCCGTGACTAGTGGTGTTGTGTCACGAATTGAGATACTCTCTTATGTTCATGGTTCAACTGAACTTCTAGGACTGCAGGTTTGGATTTTCAAAGTGTTTTGGTTTATTAAGTCTCCACTCCCCAATTTATTTGTTTATGGATGATATTGATGACCTTTCTGGTGCCCTTTCATTTTCACAGATAGATGCAGCTATAAACTCTGGAAACTCTGGTGGGCCTGCTTTCAACGATAAGGGAAAATGTGTTGGAATTGCCTTTCAGTCTCTTAAGAATGAAGATGTGGAGAATATAGGATATGTAATACCCACACCTGTCATTCTACATTTTATTTGTGATTATGAAAGGAATGGAGCATATACAGGTATGTGTGGAGAGTGCGCACGCACCTGTCATTTCTTTGTTTGAGTCATCCTCTCTCTCTTCTGAAAACATTGAAAAATAATGATCTTAAATGTGGAAGATAACTTGAATTTTGTTTTGACATTATATTTTGATGTCCCTCGCTTGGTGCCTGACTGGTGTCTCCAATTCCGTTTTCTAGTTATTGTATGTTTGATGGGATGGTTTAGGTACTAATCTGATGCTTGTCAGGATTTCCAATTCTTGGAGTTGAGTGGCAAAAGATGGAAAATCCGGATCTACGGATGTCAATGGGGATGGAGCCAGAACAGAAAGGTGTGCGCATAAGAAGAGTTGAACCCACAGCCGCGGGATCCCATGTTTTGAAGCCTTCTGATGTCATTCTTAGCTTCGATGGTGTCAATATTGCCAATGATGGAACAGGTAATGACCCAGTTTCTTTGTACTAACCCGTGTGCTACTCGTCCATGCCAACTCATGTATCATTTGGTGTGTAATAAACTTTAACTTAGGTTAGGTTAAGTGGGTTCAAAGAGTGATTCATTTTGCTGGATTAAGTCGGAGAAGGAGTTCATTAAAAGTCCCATATGACTTAGTTGAACATAGAGAGAGGGTTCTGATCCAATGAAAGGGAAGGCAAGGGGCATGTAGGGGTAGAATAAAATGGGCGAGCTCTGGGTTGAATAAAATCCAAGGCCCAAAGCCTATTATTTTAGCAACCAGGGCTGTTCAGTTTAGCGTTCATTCTAGTTTTTGATTGGCTTTTTGCTAGGCTAGTTTTGGTTATGTTTGATCGAACTAGGTACTGACTGGTTCACTAGTTTTTTGGTTCAATCGGCTAGTCCAATCAATTTTTTAAAAATTGAGTTAATAGGTGCCAAGTAGCATGCGTGGGACTTGTAAGTGATTCCATGCAAGACATAGTTTGCCATGAGTAAGATCTGTGCATGTAGATGGGTTAATTGAAACTGATTATTGATACTGCAAATTGGGATTCGTTTCAAATATTTCTCAACAGAAGGGAATCCCACCATTAAAATTTCATACTGCTATGTGATGTTAACATGGCTTGATTGTGACCAAATCATACCTGCACTTTGCAAACATCTAGCTGGTCTGTTATGAATATCACTAGTTTGTATTATTTTGTTGTCTTAGGTCGATAATGATGACGTGTTTTGGAAATTCTCTCATTTCTTAGGTGTCAGAACTAACATATAGTTTTGTGATATATTTTTAGTTCCTTTCAGGCATGGGGAGCGCATTGGTTTCAGTTACCTTGTTTCTCAAAAATACACTGGGGACACAGCTCTTGTAAAGGTTCTCCGAGAATCAAAGATGCTTGAATTTAACGTAAAACTATCAACACATAAGCGGCTTATCCCTGCACATATCAAAGGCAGGCCTCCTTCTTACTACATCATTGCTGGATTTGTTTTTACTTCTGTTTCTGTGCCCTACTTACGTTCTGAGGTATGTAGCTATCTGCTAGCCTTTTAGATCTAGTGAAAGTTGTGATTGTTTTTCCATGTAATCTATGTATGCATGCAGCAATGCAAGCACGCACAGTGTTTTTTTGGCCATAGTCTATTTGAGGATTGATTCCAATGATATTTTTGTTTCTTGTCACAAGTTGTGCATAGCTTAAAGTAGTTTATGTTTGAATTCATTTTGTTACTAACTTTAATATCTGACTCTTCACCTTTTTAGTATGGAAAGGATTATGAATTTGATGCTCCAGTCAAGCTTCTGGACAAGCACCTACATGCAATGGCGCAGTCTGTTGATGAACAGCTGGTGGTCGTTTCTCAGGTATTCTGCCCTCTTTCTGACAAGAGATACATCTGTGTCTATTGCATTTAGTACTTGAAGTTGAATATGCTCATGCTTGAAACTGAAATATGGTGCTAGGTTCTTGTGGCTGACATTAACATTGGATACGAAGATATTGTTAACACTCAGGTAAGAGAACATGTCATAAACCATTATCCAGCGAGTTAATTTGTGGTATAACTTGGCTGTCCTTGAAAATGTGCTGCATCGCTGTATTTAGGTCCTTGCTTTCAATGATAAGCCTGTGAAGAATTTGAAGAGTTTGGCCAAAATGGTCGAGAGCTGTGACGATGAATATCTGAAGTTTGATCTGGAATATGAACAGGTAAATATGATTCTTGCATTCTTTGTTTTATAGTAGTTAAAATTACAAGTTTTTGAAATTATCAAATACATTGTTTCTATTTTCTCCTAAAGAATTGTTCTGAACGCCTGAAGATTGCACAATTTCTTGCAAATAATTGATTTGGAGTACAAGTTACTACTATGAATTCTTAGTATTGAGATAGCTTTTGTGTTTTCATTTTTTTTCCATAATTTAGCAACCAAGTTATTGGCTAAGAGCACTCAGCACAATTAACTTTTTAAGGATGCAAATTTAGCAACACTATTAACTAGGTCTAATATCTGTTAACAAGCTGGTATATTTTACTATTTTTAGGGTTTAGTGTTTCATTTTGGGATCATTTAGGTAATCATAACTACTTCTTTTTGCTTAACTTGCTTTATGAAAATTGCTGTAAATAATTTTATCTTTCTAATGGTAATCAAAATCTCCCTTTTTTGCTTAAATTTTTTTTTGTAGAATAAAAGAAAGATAGAAAAGCTAAGCAAAAAGAAGTAATTTTTATTACCATTAGAAAGATAAAATTGTTTAGAGTAACTTTCATGGAGGAAGTTAAGTAAAAATGAGTAGTTTTGATTACTTAAATGATTTTAAAACGAAATCATAGACCCTAAAAGTAGTAAAATATGCCAAATCATGGATGTTAGGAAGGTTAATGGCGTTGCTAAATTTGCATCATTATTAATTGATTGCTGTTAAATTTGCACCCTTAAAAAGTTAATTGTGATTGGTGCTATGATTAATAACTTGGTTGCTAAATTTACACATTTACCCTTTTTTAGCATTCGATTGCGTGCCTTTTAAGACCTTTCAGGGGGGAATTAAACGTGTTATTACGAGTTTGATAAAATGGATATGTTTATGGTAATATTTATATTAGCAACAGATGAGCTGCTACTAGTTCAGTATATCCTTGTTTGCAGATAGTGGTGCTAAAGACCAGCACTGCCAAGTCAACGACTTCAGATATTCTGACAACACATTGCATACCGTCTGCAATGTCTGATGATCTCAAGACTTGATCCAAAATTTTGTTGGAGGCCTTTGGGTATTATTTCTTGCTGGCTGCTGCCGGAACGAGCTTACATTTTTTGCGCTGGTCACACGAAGAAATATAGACATGGGCATCCCCCCCCCCCCGACCGGGGGAGGGGGGGAATGGACACGAAGAGATTAACTTGCTAGGAATCTAGGATCCATTGGTTGGGAACTGCATCGTGATGTACGAAGCCTTGGTCCCATTGGGAGTTGAGGTGTTGTGTATTTGTATGTTGGACCTTTTAAAGACGCGAGATAAATTATTATCTTGAAGAAAAAAAGATGGAGGACCCTAGATTCCTAGCAAGTTACACCATTCTTGTATGACATTATGTTTCATTCATAACATTCACAAGTCATATCTATTTCGTTTTGCAAGGAGAGGCATGTACTATTCTTATAGAGAATGTTACTGTTACTATTAAATATTACTAATAACGTTGGTTCGTTTGAAATAAAAACTAGTTATTTGAATTACTGTCTTTCATGTCGGAGGGAATTGATTGTTGCTTACTGTTTTTTATTGCGGCACTATTGTGGCCTGGCATTTTTTGCGTTGTTTTCATTTTTCCCAACAGCGGCCTACTGTGTGATACCACTTTTCCTTCAACGTCAAAGGCTGCTTACAAAACATTATTTAATGAACACAATCTCATTCATTCTCTGGAGGGGTTAGGAATATACAAGTTACGCGTATGAAACAACACACTAGGCCCACAGGTGGGTATGTATTATACCATGCTGTTCTTTGCTATGAACTATTGTATTCCTTTTTCTATACACTTGCATGCATTTTCTTTTCAGCTCCTTCATTTTCATAGCCTTGCAGGAGTGGAACATTCTCCGCAGTAGTTGATTCCACTCTTCCAATATTTTCACCCACCTCTTCTGTTGATTTCCCCCACATTACTGTATAAAACCCTATCGATATTATCGTGGCTCCAATTAGACTGCAAAAAAAAAAAAAAAAAGACACAGACTTGAGCAAACCAACAGTTCAGTGAACCATTTAATTGCTTAGTTCCTTCTCTGCCACCGTAATGTGTCAGTTCTTAAAAGGATGAACAGATTATCAGTACTACTTGTGCTTGTCATGTTATAAATCAGGAGGAAATACAAATAATGTGTACACATAGTAGTAATACATACCTTCCAAGATAGAGAGTGTCACCAAGGAAAATAACCCCCATGACAACAGCAATGACAATTGAGAGTGGCTTAAACATTGCTACATAGAGCGGCCCCTTTATGTGCAGTGCCCAGGTGTGAATTGTATTGTTCAAGAATGACCCGAAAATTCCCTAATATGAAATACAGCCTCCAAAAATTACCCTGGTGTAATGTAAGAATTGTTCAATAAATTATCAGTTGTTTCTGGGAATCTTACTGAACAAAGAATGGAGGCCAAAGCTGTACTGGGTTCTATCATCCAAGCACTTGGATTTGGCTCTGTAAATATACCCACAGCTGCTGCCATTATGCTTACACATAGGTTATAAAAGAAGACCACGGTTAATTCATCCGGGTAAACTCTCATGATTTGAACCTGCAGAATCAAACACATTTGGAATCAGTATATACTACCTTCAAATGTAGCATTTTGAAGATTTCTGTGTGTGTGTGTGTGTGGAGAGAGAGAGAGAGAGAGAGAGATAGATAGATAGATAGATAGATAGATAGAGGGAGGGAGGGAGAGGACATGCACCTGGACAATGTACCAAAGTGGAACTAGTATATACTCAGCTGTGAGCAGAAGACCCCCAATGGCCCAACTACGATCCACTGATTTCAGAATGCTAAGAGGCTGATGGAGTGAAAAGGAAGGTGCATGAGCGATGATGATCGGTGGTCCTTTGTACAGAGTTACCACAAATGCCCCTGAAATCGATACTATGGTGCCCAATATCTTAGCTCGGGAGCTTGTACTTTTTTGTGCAATCTTTTCCATCCTTAATTTTGGTTGTAATGAAAAGAATAAGAATGAACAGTCAGCAAGCCTAGTGTATTTTGTCGGATCCATTAATTTTACTGTGATTGGCTATGAACGGCTTTTTTGCACAGTAACTAAACAGATCATTAGCATCTAATCACACATCAAAAAGTTGTTTTCTTATATACGCATCAAGGCTTGAAATTATTGGCGAGGATAAAACTGGAATTTTACCTCATTTTCTGTCCCCTCTCCCTGACAGATGAGGGAAGACATTTATTATTTAAAAATACTGAAATGTGATGAAGAAAGGGGAAAAAGAAACCTGAAAATGATGGCAAGTAAGAAAGTGAAAGCTGGGACCAGATTACTTATGGCCGACGAAAGTGTGGGAGAGCTGTAACTGATGCCTGTGTACCCCATGATCTGAGATGAACACCTGCAAATTCAAGCCCATCAGACAAAAAAAATTTAAAAAGAAAAATTAAAGGACTTGAATCAACTTTGATGAAAAGGCTTAAAAATCGCATGCATGTACCCTATGAACCCAAGAAGGACGATTCTGGAGAATATGGAGAAATTGAGTGGAGGAAGCACCCTCGACCTGCAGCAAAAAAATGAAAAACAGAACATCCTTAGAATAAACCATGAATGATAATTGCTAGATTAGATGCCTACTTGCAAACAATTATGACCTTCGGGAGAAAAAGGATAGCGGGAGGAGAACAATCGCAGCAACGGCATAAGCATAGACGACAAAGACATGATAACTCATGCCTTTCAAGGTTGCAGCTTTGAACAGAGTATTCAATCCAACGTTGTTGCATTCCATAGTCACCAGCGCCGCAAAAGGCAGTAAATCCTTGTAACGGTACCTTTTCGCCATCCCTCTTGTTCTCCCTCCCTCCCTCTGTGCCTCTCTCACTCACTCAGTGTGAGACACGGATGAAGAGTAAAGTTCAGAGAAATGGGAGGTGTCTTTGTAGGAGTAGAGGATGAAGGATCTGTTGACAACTAGACAACACTGGAGGGAGGGATGGAAGTGATGATCATATGGTCATTTTGTCGCATCATTCTCAATAAGTTGCATTATTGCTTGGTTTTTATATTTGTTTATTTGTGGGTGGCGTAGATCAGACTAGGAAATTAGAGAGAGAGAAAAGACGTATCTCTCCAAGAAAATGGAAATGTGATGTGAAAAGAATCCTTACATGCTATTGCATATGAATACAAGAAAGTAATTTCAGAAAAGTGGGGTTGGAATGAGATCGGATTACATATGAACCACGAGAAAACTGTTGTTTAATCTTTAATTCCAAGTTTGACATTAAAAAGCAACAGTTGCGTGTGACAAGTCGGAGAGCTCAATATAATAAAAGGCATGCACAACTCAACTCTGTCTTTGTATTTTTTTCAAGTTGTTGGACCAGGTACGTGCCATTCAAAGGTAAACGATTAGTACCCAAATCATGGATCTGTAAATGGATTAATAGAGGAAGGGAATTGTAGAATCAGAATCCAAGGGTAGATTATTCTGGGACTCAATTCTAATTCTTTATTGCTGTTAACAATTACAGCAAATGGATTGCACAAATGACAAAAGGGGAAGCAACGTGATGGACTACTTGCCATCCGGACAGGATAGAGACAGTGAGACTTCTGATGAACGATATTAGCCAGAGCTTAAAAGGGCCCCACAGAAATGGTTAAACTAGGCTCAGCAAAACAGGTTCAGGGCTCAGGAATAGGTTCCATTGCTGCTGCTCATTGGGTTGTCTGTTGATAGAAACTGGAGTTAGTCTTCCAGTTTCTTGTTCCTCAGCTCCTCCAAACAAACACTGACAGTTTGAGATTAAGGGATCAAACACGCGAACTTCTAGTTATACCAGGAAAGCTTTCCTATCACTAGATTCGTAACATTAGATTTATAAGGTTTTCAAGAATGGCCTATAGTTGGCTATTGACAAGTGCTTGACAAAATTGGTAACTAGCAAGTTGCATGTGGATTTGTATTATTTTTTCACTCCTACTCATTTTTTTATTGAATAGACCCCTACTCATTTTACATGCATAGCGTGCAGCATCTATTCTGATATACATATAATAAATTAATTTATAGTCTGGCAAGAAAATAATTAATTTATAGAATAGTTCTTTTTTTTGCCAAAATTTATGGAATAGTTCAGACTTCACTTTTTTGGTAAATGTTCAGACATTTATTTTGTATTTATTGGATCAGCTTAATTCTCTCTCTCTCTCTCTAATAAAAAGTTAAAAGCAAATAATTTAGTGCTGTGACCGCGTAATATTCCGCACCCAGAAATAATGAATGGATTGGCCGAATAGAAGTTATGGTGATGATAAGGAGGTCAACAAAATTGGCCCAGTGAATCAACCGCTGAAAAGGATATTAATGCTTTTCCTATTCTGAAATGACATTTTCCTGTTTTATAATTGGCACATTAGAAAGAACTAAAGGACAATTACCAAAGAAATTTCAATTATTAAAAGGTCTTAATGAATAATATAAACATCTTATTATTCTTTGCACTAAAAATTACATGCTCCTCAATTACCACTGAACTTTTTGGTGATTAAATCTTTTTTCTGAGATGTAACAGTAATTCCCCTCTCTCCCCTCTCACAGTAATCTCTTCTAGATTTGGATACTCCAAATCCAGAAGAGATTAGAGTTTGAATTCATAAATTTAGAATGTTTGATCTTGATTTTGAAAGGTTGCAATTGAGTGGAGAATCAGAATACCAGGGCTGCATCGAATTGCATGAAACAAACAGGGGACACGAACAGGATGGTCAGTACCAGAAAAAGGGTCCTGGTTGTACACGAACCCGCGTGGGTCAAAAGGTAACAGAATGTTGTCTTTCAGAAACAGAGCCATTCTCTGGTTTTGGACTACACAATTCAACTATCCCTCAACCTCAAGATGCGTAATATATTCACGACACGCACACGGTACAGTAAGTTACTTGAGATGAAGATGAATATTATTGAAGTGGATATGCATGAAGTAAACATTTGATTTGCACATACACATGATAAACCACGTTAACGTAGGTTGTGCTGTGAGTGGACCATGTTGACGACACAACGGCTTTGTACTTGTGCTTACTAGCTTCTGAAAGTGAAGAAAGAAACTGCCTAACTTCCACTCTTCGAAGGAAATTACCTTTTCTTGTCACATTCATGGCTGTCTGCATCCAACCTCACCTCTCGCCCTCTGCTTTTTTCACACCCAATGCTTTCCCTACACAGCTAAACCATCTTCATGTTGGCTCGCATTATTTGTCATTTTTACAGGTATCGTGAATGTTTCTCATCTTTTTATTATTTAATATCCACGACCTCTTTAGTTGTTACCAAGTCACAGCAAAAGTGAACTCATCTTTTTAATCACACACCGTCAGTATTTTTGTTTCTCTCCCTTTTTTAAATCCAGACACAGTCAGAAGCTATTTGCTTTCCTTGATCATTGAGGTTTGGAATTCTCGACCATAAGATGAAGAAGAGACTAGGAGAGAATCGCCAAAATTTTACCTGGCACATCTTTCTTCTTTCCACACATGTTATGGGATTAAGCTCTAGATCACGATAACATAGTGATGAAGGATGGAGAAGGGGAGAGGGAGAGGGAGAGGGGAGAACGAGGGAAAATAGCAAAAAAAAGAGGGGAAACTAGACGAAGAGAATGAGAGGATTCAGAGGAGGGGAAAATCACTATTATTCAAATAATCAAACGTACAAAGCAGAAGATCAGTTGATGTGTTATTTATATGCATCAATCTAACCCTAAAAATTAATGTCAGAATATTCTAGAAATTTAAAATTAAATTTAAATGATAAAAGATGATAATAAATCAACATTAAATCTAAATACTTTCCCATAATGATAAATACACAAAATATATGAAAATCCTAATCAACAATTATTTCATACCCCATCACATAGTTTGAAACATTCTTTCCAAATTACGAAGATAGGTTACATTAGTTACCTAAGGTCTTAGAAAAATCAACACATATATGATGCAAACAGTTAACATAACTAATTTTTTAAACATCAATAAATTAATTATCAAACTCTTTCATACTAAGCTTTGAACAGGTGCTATTTGTAGAAGTTGTGTTATCTTCTTTGAAATAGAGTCACACAGCAAGGCTGCATAAAGACCATGTTGGACCGCGTTTTGTATCAACCCGGGGTCTGGTCTTGAAGAAGGATTGGGCTGGTTTTGGTGGCCTAAGGATCAATCTAGCCAGAGCTAGCCCAAGACCAATATTAAGTTGGACCGATCCATCGGGTTACTGAATCGATCCATCGAGTTAGATGAAAATAGAAACTTGAAAAAACATAGTTTTATGTTGCGACTTGAGATTTGCTGAGAGTACAGGTATGAACATCAGGGGGTTAAGGTCACGATTAAGGTAAGTGAGGTCACGACCTATGACCTCCTGGTCGATCAGGCTACATGGTCTGATAAATTAGTTCAATATCCAATTCAACCAGATAGCCGGGTTGGACTCGGTCCCGTCTGGCTTCTCACATGATCCTATTTTGTAGACCGGGTTTGATCTCGGGCGAGACCAAGATCGGGTTGGACGGGTGGGATACCGGATTTATTGCAACCCATTACAAAGAGAAACCTAGACAACAAATTCCACACCCTGCTCATTCACATCTCATCTTTGCAAGTCTGTATAACCATCTTCCCTCAAATCTGGATTCAGCCCATCACTTCCAGCCCAAATTTTTTGCCCATCCTATGCAAGCTTCGCCCGTTTACGTAGCATTGCAATAGTCGATATCATATATTTTTTTTCATATATAAAAACATATAAATACATACCAAATACGGATGACATGGCCTGGGACTCGAGAGAGACTCTTGATCTAAAAGATATCCCTCCGGGTCCACCATGCAAAGGCAGTGACGTGATGAGAACAAAACAGAAGATTGTTAAAAACCCAAAATCCCTCCCTCGTCGCATACGTTGAACAGAAGGCCAGTCCTTTGCTTACGTGTCAGTCAAATAGTCAATAAGCTCTTGACTTGTTGTCCGGTCATATCCAAGTGGACAAGGTAAACCGTTTTAACATTCTATGAATGAACAAGGATTGGTATTCTGCGTCCATACTCTGGCTCTCTGCCACGTATTTCTTCAGAGCTTGTCGTGCAGAGCATCAAGAATCCAAGATTAGATGGCAACTAGTTGCAGGAGATGAATGTGGCAGAGTTGCTTTTTCCTACTTTTGTTTTTAAGCTTCTTGTTCCTATCATTATAAACACAGTCCATTCTTTCCTCTGCCTAATGCTTCCCATTTATGAGTTCCATTTTTTTAGAAAAAAAGTACATCGTACGTACGGGCAAGGCATCTGCAGCAAATACTCCGCCCAAAACCCTCCAAATAAAAATGCAACTCAACGCTGCTACACAATAACCTGTTTTTCTTAATGTCCACACACATGCCTGGATAATATTC
>JANTPZ010144876.1:15546-28046 GCA_025593235.1 Vachellia pachyceras | reverse complement strand
ATGCATTGTTTGTAATGTTTGCTACTGGGATTCCTCGAATCTCACCCTCCCCCATTAACCATTTCTAGGTACAAGTGCATCAAAGGGTAAGGAGAAAGTTTACAAAGTTAAAGCAAGGAATTTGTCATGAGCATGGATTTGTAATATGTGATGTGAAACCTATGCATGTATGGATGATATATGATAACCAAGAACTCCTAAATGAATGATCAAATATGGTGAAAAAAGGATTAGGAGTTAGTGTTTCAAAAGATGAAGTTTGAAAATGAAAAATTTGACTTTTTATCAAAGTGAAGTTGGTCAAACCCCTAATTTTGGCCTATCGAAAATCAGAGCAAGTGAACTCCAAATGAGATGAAATTTTATAAAAAATAATTCATATTGCAAGATTTAAAATGAGCCAAAGAACTTTAAATTTGGATTTTTGTACAGAAAGTTATTAACTTCCAAAGTTTGAAGAAAATCACTGAAAAAACTGGGAAAATAGAAAAATGACCAAATGAACAGTACTTTTCACCAATTAAATTGTATCCTTTAGGCAAGAAAATGACTCAATGAGTATTTTTTCCTTATAAAGGAACTTACAAGCTTCAAATAGAAATTGGAAGCACTTAATTTCGATTTTTCTAGAATTAGTTATGAATTTTCAAAATTAGTCCAAAATGCAATGAATAGTAACTTTCAAAAATTTGAAAGGTTTTAAAGTAAACTGTTTGGACTTTTTAATCACTTTGAGGCTTTCCATTGATTTCAAATCAATGTATAATGAAGCTAAGGATTAAGTTAAGGTATGTCTTAGAAACCCTAAAGAGAGAGAGTGAAACAAAGAGGCGCTAGCACGCTGCTATTGTTGGAGACTGTTTGCGTGGATATCAGTAGAGGGAGGTGATTGAAAGAACATTAGCTCCTCATGATCAGAAGTAAGAACATGGGACATTGTGGAATGAATGCGGACGTTGTGGAATCTGAAGAGATCCAGACGCAAAGGAAGAGACGATCTTGAAACGCAAAAGGTATGCCTTTATCTCCTCGATCAAACGCCTTTGATAGATCCGTATTTGGGATTAGAAAATTTTAAATTCCTCTACATGTATGTACTAATCCCAACAGTAGTATCAGAGCCAGGTTAATTGTGCGTTTAGGTTGAGTTTGTGTGAATAGCATGTGATGTATGCTTTCTTGAATTTATATGTGCGTTATGACTGAGAATATGATATATAGATGATATATAGGTTCTCGCATTCTTGAAACATGTATGTTATATATGCGTTTTAATTCTGTATATGATACATCATGTATGCATTTTCAAATCTGCTCATATGAGGGGATATATGTTATCATGAAAATTCCTTTGATTGATGCATGACTTGCTTTGAAATTTATGATGATGAAAGTGTGGATGTGTGCATGTTCATGCTATGGCCATGTGCATTTATGTGTTTCATGTTACACTTCTATTAATTCACATTCATTTAGAAAGTTGTCATGCATTTTTATGAAAGTATGTTAGATAGTTTTGCTACTGGGATTTCCAAAAATCTCATTCTCCCCCACTAACCATTTTTTGGTGGAAGCACACTCAAGGGTAAGGAGAAAGTGGTTGATTCATGAAGCAAAGTTTAATGTGCAATTTTGTGGATTTTATTATGAAATTTATGTTATTATGTTTGAAGTTTGTAATGTAATGTAACTTGTTTATGTATTATGGACTTATGATAATTAGTGTATGCTTTAAGAATGCCCAATTACATAGGTTAATATGGTTAAGAAAGGTTTAGAAATCAAATGATAATTTTATGAAATTAAGTAGGGCTGAAATTTGGCTAAGTGCTAGAAGTAAAGTTTGTCATTTCCCTTACTTCGTTATGTTGGGAAATAGAGTAATTGAACTTCAAAGGAGTTGAAATTTCATGGAAACATAGTTCCCATTGCAAGGTTTAAAATGAGCTAAAGATCACTGAAATTGGAGTTTTGTACAGAAAGTTATGACTGTCCAAAGGTGGCGAGAAATCACAGAAAATCCTGGGAAAATAGAAAATTACCATATGAACAGTACAACTTTGCGAATGAATCTGTACCAATTGGACAAGTTTCTATATAAACGAGTATTTTTCCCTCATAAAGGAATTTTTAAGCTTCAAATAGAAGTTAGAACCACTGAGTTTCAATTTTTTTAGAATTAGTTATGAATTTTCAAAGTTGGCCCGAAAAACTGTGAATAGTAACTTTCACCAAAATGAAAGTTTCCATTTTGGTTCCTTTTGACAACGTAAGTTGTTTGAGGCCATTAATTAGTTCCAAATGGTCATAATGGAAGCTAAGAGGGATATATAAGAGGTGTCACAACAATTATCATGTAAGGCTTTAAATTTACAAAAACTAGAAACAATTCAACAAGTTATGTAATCCCATTACATAATCCATCAAGCTAAAGCATACCATCATGCCATCTTCAATCATCATTGAACTTGCTCTTACCCTTACTTGAGCTTGCACCTACATGGTTAGTTGGGGGATAATGAGATATTGGAAAATCCCAATAGCAAAACTTTCTAACACACTTTATAAAGTAGCATGACAACTTTAATATAAGAGTAAATTTATAAAAGTGTAACATGTAACAATTAAATGCACATGGCCATAGCACACAAGAGTACACATTCACACTTTGCATCATCAATACTTCCAATACAAGTAATGCATAGCTCAACACATTTTCAAAACGACAAAGCTTAAGGTTAGAAGGTTTTGCTACCTTGTCTCTTTAGCATTTAGCTTTTCTTGGGCTTTAAAGTTCTCTTGTCCAACTTTCCCAATATTCTCTTTGGTATCTCAACTTCCTAAACATTATTCAAGAGCAGAATCATCATTTTCAAATCATCAACAAGACAAGAGAACCACAAAAACGTAATACACTCCCTCTTGCTCTTTTCAAGACCCTTGGAATTTTGTAACTAGTTCTTATGATTTCAAATGCTTTCCAAATCCTTTTCTTACTTATACCCTTCAGAATTTTGCCTTCTAAAGCCATGAAAGCATCAAAATCATCAAAATCTAGCTCCTTCCCCATTTATACAGAACTGGATGAAAATCACACGTAAGAGGAATAAAATGATTTTTCAAGGTTTCATGATTTATAGGGACATATTCTTGTTCCCAAACCACTTTTCATGTATTATTTAGCTTGAAAACCACACTTCCTCATCAAATAGAAAATTGGACAGCATCTCTCCTTAACCTTTGAGCTTTCAAAAATTTATACAACAACAAAACCAACACAATATATACATCAAATTACTCCTTAACACACAAGGAGTGTTTTGCAACCATTCATTTCCTCTAAATCCCTCTCTTTCTCACTTTTATACTCAAGAACCCTAACTTTTAATCTTGAAGAAGAGAGGATTAATCAAGAAATTAATCGATCCGACTAAGCCACAAATTGTAAACTTAGGTTACTGGTTAGCCTTAAAAATGGATCAGGACTATTAATTGGGATTTCCAAGGATTGTATAGTGACAACCCCAGGGTCGTTCTCTCCAGACGCTAGTAATATGGACCAATAGTCCTTGGCTTTTGATTATTCTTGTGATGAAAATGCAGTCGGTTTTCAAGTTAAGTTATGCTATATACCTAAGGTAATGACAAAATAAAACTTGTTTTTGGTATTTTCTGAGCTAAAGTAAAGTAAAGACAGATTTGGATTTGAAAAGGAAGTGTGAAAGTGTGTTCCTCTTGAAAATGAATTTCGCCGTCATGGTTCGTAAAAGATTAGGGAAAGTATTGACTTCCGCACTAAGTTTTGTAATTAAAAACCCCAATAACTCGCTGGGCCAAAACCTCATGAAATGAACTCCATTTCATGAAATCCCGTAAGACAACTTAGTGTGTGTACATAAATCGTAAAGTGATAAAATCAACTCCATACATTGTTGACTCTAAAACCAAGCACTAGAAGAGAACAACAAGATTTCATTGAATAAGCAAAATGAACTCCATTTTCCCTTGTAATCACAAAACAACTCAATACACAATAATCCAAGTTTAGCTCGACTGAGACCAAGCATTTACACACAAATTACAAAGTCCAACTCGGAATCTAAGTAATCCATAATGTAAATACAGATTGAAAGTAAATACTCCCCTTTCAGCACTTTGAACTCCGGCCACTTCATCTTCAAGAGGATGGAGATGCTCAGCTACTCATGGAAGATGGAATCAAACTCCTTGTGGATGGTGGGGCATGATAGATGGATGGATGATGGTGGAAATGGATTAGGTAGGGTTTATGTGAGTAGAGATGAGAGAAAATTGTGTGGTATGTGTTTCTGCCTCCTTTCTTCAGCTCCTTCCTCCCCTTTTCGCTTCTCTCCTCAAAAATACCCTAATTAGTGTGTTTAAACCGTTCTGGGTTGGATCCCTAAAGCTGGGTCAAGTTAATTTCCATATGGAGTAAAAATCTGGTACTGATACGCGATATTTACTGCGGCTAACTTTAGGTTTCGCCAAGGTGAACCTCTCCCGAGAGTTCATTGCCTGCTTGCTTGAACTTTGGTCGCGGCGAATATGAATTACGCCACGGCGAACTTCTCCAGAGCTGCTTCCCTTGCCCTTTTGGACAGAGTTTCTAAAATGGAATAGCAAATATTGGCAGTATCATTTGCTCATGATGCAATTTAGGTACAATAAATTCATTATTCATGGCCTATGTACCCAAAATCGTACTAATCCAAATCAACAACTCCTAACCCTAACTTAAGCACAAAAAGGTCATATATGGGCTAAAATTAACTCTAAGACTTTGGAAATTCAAGTAGAAAAATAAGACAAATAAAGCTCAATCATTAATCCATGGAAAAGGTAGAGGAGGTTACAAGGAGTAAGAAAAGGTATAGGTTTAGTTGGAAAGTCCTCTTACCTTGTACATTGTGAGCTCTTCTTCTTCCTTCTCAAGCTTGTTAATGGCGTCTTCTTTGCTTCTTGAGGGAGAAAAGATGATGTAAAAGGAGAAAGGAGAGAGCTGATTTTTGGCCTTAATAAAATCCCTTCATAAACTTCTGATGGTTGAGATCTTAACTTAATAACTAAGTTTAATCTAATTACCATAATTGAATCAACACACAACCATGTGCTTGCTTCCTATAGGCTCTCATAAATTTGTCATTATTAGCTGCACATGGGGTTAAAAAATCTGGTTGGAACTTTGGTTACACTAACCAAACCGATTTCCATTCGGTTACTTCATCCGATTATAACTTTTATCAGTAAAAGTAACTTTATTCCGGTAAATCTTTCTCTACTTTTCTGGAGATGTTTTCTTCCTCTTTTAATATCCATACTTTTATCATTAATATGGTGAAATTCTTATCCCATAAATATAACTAAAACTCATCCAAAATCAACAGGGTTATTCTATCTTGTTAAAACCCCTGAAAAATGTGCTATTGGCAAAATATTTTCAGGGCATTAAAAATTACTATAATTTTTTATTGATACTCTAGCTCCATTTCTTTTCCCAATTTTCCCTCCAGATTGCCTGTAATTAATTTTTAAAGAAAATTATATTTCTAGAATTTTCGGGTCTTTTTCCTTTCAATCTAGGAATTCGACTTATCATATACCGGTTAATAATTTTGTAAAATACTAAAAAATTCACTTTACTTTTGATGATCTGAACTCAACTGATTGGGATATCCTGATACCTCAAATAATTATTTTCCACTTTCTGCCATTTAAAAGTCTATAAACAGAAATCTAAGTTGAAACTCAAGGATTTAGGACCCACAACAATGATGAGTAAGTTCTGCTCTATCTATTGGACATCTGTGAACTTTTTGGTTAATGGTTGACCTTTTGACTTTGACTTTGTCAAATGACCAAAATGCTCCTAAACTTTCTCTTATTTACCAAATTACCCTTACTTTTACTAATCTTTCAAAATTCCAAGATTGCTCTTGACTTTTATGCCCTTAATCTTTTTGTTTAATGGCCTTTGGGTCCTTCCTAGGGGGTCACCCATCCTTCCATTACTCCAGGGCAAGCAAGCTTAATTGTGAAGTTTCTAAAAGAATTCAATCCATTAAGATCAAGGTAACGCCGATACGTTTAGTTTATCGCCTTCTTTCTTACTTGGGCTCTAACTTAACCTTCTTGACTAATGGTTTGGCCCTTTTTTACCCAATGACCATTTTACCCTAGGTCTTTATACTTAATGACATTTATGTCCTTGGCTTATATATTTAGAAATTTCAAAGCCTTAGGACTAACTTACCCGTAGTCTTTCTAGTCCACTGGCTTCCTCTCTTTCTGTACTTTCTTTCTCTAGGCCTTAATTCAACCCATAACTACCAGTTTGGCATTCATTTTAGATTATGGAAATATATGGATATCACAGTATTCAAGGTTGGGATCTTGAATCTGTTGGGTTGAATTTGAGTTGAAAGGCAGAGTGCGTGAGACTCTGTTTTTGTACGTTTTGTAAGGACAAGTGAGCCTCTAGTTGTAAAGGCCCGGTGAGCCTTAATTGTTATTGACTAGTGGATTTGGAATTCTCAGAGGAGCTTTGAGGACTGGACGTAGGTTAGGTGGACCAAACAAGGATAAATTTCTTGTGTTCAATCTTCTCTATACCTTTCTTGGTGACATTGTTTAATTTCTGTGATTTCGTTTTAATTTTTATAAGTGAACAATTCACCCCCTCTTAGTCAAATCCTACACTAACACAACTAAACAAAAACTTGAATGTTAATCAACCGGGGAATGGAGGTAATGGAAGGAATGGTGAGGGAGAGTGTATAGGGGAGAACAATATGAATAATAGAAGAAGAACAATTAGGGAAGCCACAACCTTTGATGTAAATTATGATCCTTTCAATGCTGCTTGCCCTAATTATGATGTGAATTTTGAAACTAAAGGATTGCTTATTAACTCTTTACCTAAATTCAATGGCTTTAAAGGGGAGGACCCCTACATCCACATACAATCGTCGTCAATAAATTGTCAAAGCATGAAACCGATGGGAGCTTCTCTTGATCAAGTGCTATGGAAGGTGTTTCACCTTTCGTTGGAAGGAAAGGCAAGGGAGTGGTTTATGAGCCTTCCTAGGCATGTGGCCAATGCATACCAAAGCTGGGGAAATTTGAGGAAAGCCTTCTTAGAGAAGTACTTCCCAGCGTCCAGGATATCATCTATGAGAAAGGAGATATATTCAACTAGACTGGAATAGGTTTCAAGATCTCCTATCTAGATGCCCTCATCACTAAATCATAAATGAGCAGCCAGTTCAGTACTTTTATTGTAATATCCACTCTTTTCTGTAAGCCGACATAGAGGCCAAATCGATAGTTATAAGATAAGACAAGGCCCAGAAATAAAAGTATAGAAAAAGGAGATGTCAGTGGAATTAAGAGACCCTGGTCAGAGTAGTCCTAAGGCTTTGAGATTTATAAGAATATAAGCCAGGGACATAAATGTCATTAAGTATAAAAGACCAAGGGAAATATGGTCATTGGATAAAAGAGGCCAAATTGGTAGTCAAAAGTCAAGTTAAAACCCACGGATAGAAAGTACGGAAAAAGTTTATTGTTGTTGGGCTGGAAGTTGCAGAATCAGATTTAGCCTGGTGGATGAAAGCCGGTAGGAATAGTAAAGTTAAGCGTGCTCACCCTAGGGAAATTTCATGATAGGTGACCTCTGGGATATTGCCTCAAGAATCAGAAACCAAAAGATCAAGGGCCAAAAGGTTAAGGGAAAAATGGGAAATTATGAAAAGTTAGACTGTGAAAGGGCATTTTGGTCATTAAGAGAAAGTGTAAGGGCATTTTGGTCATTTGACAAAGTCAAATTCAAAGTCAAAAAGTCAAACAGTTGACCAAAAATCAGAAAAATTAACAGATGCCCAAACAATAGAGCATAACTCACTGATTACCACAGATTCAACCGATTGTTGAAATTCGGTCTATATGAGGAATTATGGAGTTTTAAAGATTTGATGATTGAAGATATTTATCTAAGGTATCAGGAGTTCTCTAAGACCATAAACCAAAGTCTAGAAAGATTCAGTGAATTTTATAGTATTTTACAAAATTATTGCCAAAGTACGATTAAGGCGATTTTCCCGAAAATGAGGAAAAGGCCCAAAAAATCCCCAAAAATACAATTTATTACAAAAATTAATTTGGGACAATTATAAGGTATTTTGGGGAAAAGGTAAGGGCTAAAATATCAATGAAAAATGAAGAAAATTATAAGGCCCTAAAAATGATTTATTCTAAAATTGCTCGTTTTCAGGAATTTTAGACAGGATAAAGTAATCCTGTTAATTTTGATTTGATTAAGAGACAATTTGAGGATGATGATTTTAATATTTTCAAGAAGGAAGTATGGAGATTAAATGAGGAAGAAAACATCTCCATAAAAGTAGAAAAAGATTTACCGAAATAGAGGTACGTTTACCGGTAAAAAATGTAATCGGTAGAAGTAACCGAATGAAATTCGGTTTGGTTAATGTAACCAAACCATAACCAGATTCTTCTAGCTTCATCATGATATTTTTGACTAGCCAATGAGAAGCCAAGAAGTGTAAGGTGTGGTGGAAAATTTTGGAGCCATTAGATCAAGCTTACTTTGTAAGATTGATTTCTAACCCTTGGATAAAAGCCACCACATTAAGGAAATTAAAGATCAGTTTTTCCAGCCACTTCCTAGCCATTTTGCACGACCAAACAGCTGCAAATTGAGAGAGAAAGGCGTCCTCCATAGCTCTCCAAGCAAGAGGAAGAAAAGCTCCAAGAAATTCAAGGTAAGAGAGCTTACACCCAAACTTATACATCAATATCTTCCTCTCAACTTCCTCTACCTTTCTATCGGTTTAGATTTTTAATTTTGGCTCTCTTTTGGTGGCTGGAAAGTTAGGGCTCATGAGAGGAAAAAAAAGAAAGAGAGGGATTTAGAGGAAATAAGTGGTTGCAAAACACTCCTTGCTTGATAAGGAGAAGATTGATGTATATATTGCTTGGGTTTGATGTTTGCATGAATTTTTGGAATCTCAAACCCTAAGGGGAGATGCTGTCCAATTTTATATTTGATGAGGAAGAGTTGTTTTTGAGCTAAATAATCCATGAGAAGTGTTTTGGGATCAGGAATATGTTGTTACATATGATGAAAGTTTGAAAAATCATTTTCTCCTTTCATGGACAGATTTTCGTCCAGACCTGTGTGGTATAGGAGGAGTTTGATTTTGGTGATTTTGGTGCTTCCATTGAGTTTAGAAGGAAAAATTGTGTAGGGCATAAGTGAGAAAAAGTTTTGGGAAGCATTTAAAGTCATAAGAGCAAGTTGCAAAGTCTTGAAGGGTGTTTAAAGGAGCATTAAGGGTCATATTGCGTTTTTGCAAGATTTCTTGTTTTATGATGGCTGGAAATTTATGATTATGCTCTTAAATGATGTTTATGAGATTGAGAAGCCAAAGAACCTATTGGGAAAGACCATCAAGAGAGGTTTAATTCCTAAGGAAAAGCTAAAGTGACAGGTAGCAAGACCTTCTAACCCTAAGCTTAATTGCTTTGAAAATGTGTATGAATTATGCATGACTTGTGTTGATAATTTGTGATGATTGAAAGTGTGAATATGTGCTTTTGTTTGCTATGGCCATATGCATTTCATTGTTACATGTTGCACTTTTATGAATTCACACTTATATTGAAAGTTGTCATGCAATTTTATAATGTGTGTTAGAAAGTTTTGCTACTGAGATTTCCAAAAATCTCACCCTTTCCCACTAACCATCTTTAGGTGGAAGCACATCAAAGGGTAAGGAGAAGATGCTTGATACTTGAAGCAAGGTTTGATGTGTATTAATGTGGATTGTGTTGTAGACTATATGTTGTTATGTATTATAATTGTAATGTGACATGTAATGTAACTTGGGAATGTATCATGGACTTATAATAATTTGTGGATGCAATAAGAGTACCTAATAATATAGGTTAAAATAGTTAAGAAAAGTTTAGAAATCAAAGTGATAAGTTATGAAGTTAAGTAGGGCTGAAATTTGACTAAGTGTTGGAAGTAAAGTTGGTCATTCTCTCTATTTTTGCCCTGTTGGGAAACAGAATAATTGAACTTCAAATGAGTTTAAATTTTATGGAAAAATAGTTTACATTTCAAGGTTTAAAACAAGCCAAATATCTCTGGAATTGGAATTTTGTACAGAAAGTTATGACTGTTCAAAGTTGATGAAAAATCACAGAAAATCCTCGGAAAATGAAAAATTACCAGTACATTTTCACAAAAGAATCTGTACCAATTGAACTAGTTACTGTTCAAATGAGTATTTTTACCTTATAAAGGAATTTGTAAGCTTCAAATAGAAGTTGGAACCACTCGATTTCAATTTTTCTAGAATTAGTTATGAATTTTCAAAGATGGCCCGAAAAGTTGTGAATAGTAACTTTCCTAAAAATGAAAGTTTTCATTTTGGTCCCTTTTCACAATGTAAGATGTTGAGGCCATTAATTGGTTCCAACTCATCATCATGGAAGCTAAGAGGGATAAATAAGAGGTGTTACATTTTATGATGGATTAAAGAGCCAAGAGAAAGGAATGTTAGATGTAGTTTCAAGAGGTTCACTGATTGACCTCACTACTGAAGAGGCTAGGGAACTGATAAAGAAGATTTACTTAAATCATCAATAATACAGTGTGAGAGATACTAGAGCAGTCCATGAGTTGGGAACTTCAACCGCACACAATAGAAGAATGGACACTCTAGAGTTTAAGGTTGACTCTTTGGAAAGTAAGGTAACATCTCAACTATCTCTCCTCACTGCTTAGTTGAAAAATCTGAATGTGAGTAAACAACAACCTTCTATAGATCTTGATGTACCAAGTTGTGAAACTTTTGGTTCTACTATGCACATCTCAAGTGTTTGCCCTAGTAGATATGAATAGGTCTCAGCTATGTATCGAGGAAGAACGAACCAGAAATTGGATCCCTATTTAAATACATACAATGAAGGGTGGAAGGTGAACCCTAAATTCAGTTGGAGAGGTGAATAAGCTAGTGCACCAAATAGATTTCAGAGGGGTAGAGGAGTTAAACCATCAAATTCCCAAATGCAATACCTCCAAAAAGCATGGAGGATCCCTCAAAAAGAGGATACCAATAAGCTCTTGCACAACATGATAATACTACTCAAGGAAGAGCAAGCTTCCACCGCCAACCAATTCAATTCAATCATTTCTCTTATTTAAAAAGACTCCTCCAAAAATGATGCTAGATACATGTAATATCCACCTTTTTCTGTAAACCGACATAGAAGCCAAACTGATAGTTATAAGATAAGATAAGGCCCAGAAATAAAAGTACAGAAAAAGGAGATGTCAGGGGACTTAAGAGACCTTGGTCAAATTAGTCCTAGGGCTTTGAAGTTACTAAGGATGTAAGCCACGGACATAAATGTCATTAAGTATAAAGACCAAGGGCAATATAGTAATTGGATAAAAAGGGCTAAACCAGTAGTTAAAAGTCAAGTTAGAGCCCATGGATAGAAAGTACAGAAAAAGTTGATGCTGTTGGGCCGTAAGTCACGGAATCAGATTTGGACCGGTAGATGGAAGTCGATAGGAACTTTAAAGCTAAGCGTGCTCGACCTGGAGCAATTTCAGGATGGGTGACCTCCTGGGACGTGCCAAGGGGTCAGTAACCAGAAGATCAAGAGAGAAAAGGTCAAGGGTAAAAAGGGAATTTATGAAAAGATAGACTGTAAAAGGGCATTTTGGTCATTAAGAGAAAGTGTAAGGGCATTTTGGTCATTTGACAAAGTTAAAGTCAAAAATTCAAATAGTTGACTAAAAATCAGAAAAATTCGCAGATGCCCAAAAGATAGAGCAAAACTCAACGATTACCAGAGATTCAACCGATTGTTGAAATTCGGTCTGGATGAGGAATTATGGAATTTTAAAGATTTGATGGTTGAAAATAATTATTTAAGGTATCAAGATTTCTCTAAGACCAAAAACCAGAGTCTAGAAAAAATTTAGTGAATTTTATAGTATTTTACAAAATTATTGCCCAATATACGATTAAGGCGATTTTCCCGAAAAGGAGGAAAAAGGCCAGAAAATCCCCGAAACATAATTTATTTCAAAAATTAATTTTAGACAATCTAGAAGGTATTTTGGGGAAAGAAAAAGGGTTATAATATAAGTGAAAAATGTAGAAATTTATGAGGCCCTAAAAATGCTTTATCCTCAAATTGCTTGTTTCAAGGGTTTTAGACAGGATAAAGTAATCCTATTAATTTCGATAGGATTAAGTGAAATTTTGAGGATGATGATTTTATTATATTTAAGAGGGAATTATGGAGATTAAATGAGGAAGAAAATATCTCCAGAAAAGTAGAAAACTCAAGTGGAATCTCAAGGTACAAGCTTAAACCCCTTGATCATATACATTTTCTTGAAGCTTGTAACTCCCTCTTCCTATCTATGGTCTTAG
>JANTPZ010144876.1:0-15526 GCA_025593235.1 Vachellia pachyceras | reverse complement strand
TATAATATAAGTGAAAAATGTAGAAATTTATGAGGCCCTAAAAATGCTTTATCCTCAAATTGCTTGTTTCAAGGGTTTTAGACAGGATAAAGTAATCCTATTAATTTCGATAGGATTAAGTGAAATTTTGAGGATGATGATTTTATTATATTTAAGAGGGAATTATGGAGATTAAATGAGGAAGAAAATATCTCCAGAAAAGTAGAAAAAGATTTACCGGAATAGAGTTATGTTTACTGGTAGAAAGTGCAATCGGTAGAAGTAACTGAAGGGGATCCAGTTTGGTTACTCAAACCAGACTTCTAACCCCTAGTTATAGACATCATCACTTACTTTTTATGAGCCAATGAGGAGTTAGCATGTGGTGGATATGTGGGCAAATCTTAGCCCTCAAAATTCAAGATGAAATCTTAACCTTCCATTCCATTTTAATGAGATTTTATAAATGCATTTTTCTCTCCTCTTCCACCCCTTCAAAACCAACTTTTGGGCAGAAAAATGGAGAGGGAGAGATGCCATTTTTGGAGGTGGAGAAGAAGAAGAAGTGCTTGAGAAATCTTAAGGTAAGAGGAGTTACACCTTATGTTATGTATCAAATTCTTCCTTTCAACTTCCTCTACAACTTCCATGGATGGGAATTTTGATTTGAGCTCTCTTTCTCAAGTTTGGATACCTAGGGTTCTTGAGAGCCAAGTGAGAAAGAGAGGGATTTAGAACCATTGATTGATGGTAAAAGCCTCCTTGTGTTGTAAGGAGTGTTTTGATATATATTTTGTCGTTGTTTGAGATTGTTTTTGTGATTTTGTAATCTTGGGAAATCATGAAGTTTTAGGGGAGATGCTGCCCAATTTTCCATTTGATATGGGAGAGTTAAAATCAAGTTATACCATGCATGAATATGAATTTGGGAACAAGAATCAAGTAGTATAAGTGATGGGAGTTGAAGAATCACATTTATGGAAATTGTGTGTGTCTCAGCCAAACCTGGTTCTTGGGGAAGGAAGTTTCTTTTGATGATTTTGATGCTTCCAATGGGTTTAAAATGAGTTTTTGTGTAGGGTAAAAGTGAGCCCAAGTTTTTGGAAGCATTAGAAAACATTAGAGACAAGTTTGGGGTTTTAAGGTTCTTAAAGTTCAAGAGATGATTTAAGGAAGTTTTACCTTGGTTTTGTCTTGGAAATGGCTTGTGATTCATGGCCATAATGTTGTCAATTTTGTAGGCAAAAGTTTGGTGCAAGAGGGTGATTTTCAAAGTGAGCAAGAGAACACCCAAGTTAAAGGAAAATAAAGACACAAGGTAGCAAGACCATCTAACTCTAATCTATGTTATCATGAAAATTCCTTTGATTGATGCATGACTTGCTTTCAAATTTATGATGATGAAAGTGTGGTTGTGTGCATGTTCATGCTATGGCCATATGCATTTATGTGTTTCATGTTACACTTTTATTAATTCACATTCATTTGGAAAGTTGTCATGCATTTTTATGAAAGTATGTTAGATAGTTTTGCTACTAGGATTTCCAAAAATCGCATTCTCCCCCACTAACCATTTTTAGGTGGAAGCACATCAAAGGGTAAGGAGGAAATCCATGATGCTTGAAGTAAAAATGTGCACATGTGTATGAATGTAAATTATGTTGTAAACTTTATATTATATTGTTGAGAATTGTAAAGTGGCATGTAATATAACTCATGCATGTATGATGGACTCATGATAACTAATGTATGCCTAAGAATGCCTAATTATATAGGTTATTATGATTAAGAAAAACTTAGAAATCATTAGGATGAACTATGAAGTTAAGAAGTGGAAAATTTGGTTAAGAAGTTGGTTAAACCCCCAACTTTGGCATAATGTGAAACAGGGCAAATGAATTCAAAATGAGATCAAATTTTATGAAAACATAATTCACATTGTAAGATTTAAAACAAGCCAAAGATCTCTAAAATTGGAGTTTTGTACAGAAAGTTATGACTGTCCAAATGTGGTGAAAAAATCACAGAAAATCCTGGGAAAATGGAAAATTACCATATGAACAGTACATTTTTGTGAATTAATCTATACTAACTGGACATGTTTCTGTTCAAATGAGTATTTTTCCCTCATAAAGGAACTTTCAAGTTTCAAAAAGAAGTTGGAACCACTCAATTTTGATTTTTCTAGAATTAGTTATGAATTTTCAAATTTGGTCCGAAAAATTGTGAATAGTAACTTTCTTAAAAATGAAAGCTTTCATTTTGGTCCCTTTTGACAATGTAAGATGTTTGAAGCCATTAATTGGTTCTAAATCATCATAATGGAAGCTAATTGGTTCCAAATTATCATAATGGAAGCTAAGAGGGATAAACAAGAGGTCTTGCAATACCACTCTTGGGAGAAGAGGATGGACCAATGGGAGACTAAGGCTAAAAATTGGAACTCCTTTATCACTCAACTCTCCAACAACTTGAGTGAGCAACAAGAAAAGAGTAGTGGCTCCATCCCTTCCAACACTGTCATCAATCTAAAAGGACTTAATGCTATTAACTTGAGAGGTGAGAAACCAGTGAGGTTTGATGAGGAGGAGAGGAGTGCTATGTTGGGATTGGAACATACAGGCAGTGGAATTTAAAATTTTCAAATCCCCTTATGGATCTGTCAAAGACGTTTAGATCAAGGAGATAGAGCCATACCTTTTGCGTTTTGAATTCGAAGCGTTTCTTGTGTTTGGATCTCTTCAGGTTCCACGACCTTTTGCATTCTTGATTCTGTTCACGAGGAGTTGATGTTTCTTTCATCTCCTCCCTCTACCGGTATCCACACGAACAGTTCCTGACAATCACAACATGCTAGCGCCTCTCACATATTACTCTCTCTAGGGTTTTTATTGGCTTAAGGTCATATTCGAATTTATCATGCCTCTCTTTCTCATGAGTCCTAATATTTATAGAACTCATGGAGAGGTTCTACAATATTGATTAATGTTTAATTAATCTTTAAAATAATTCAGATCTGAAAATATATCCAAGATTAATCTCTATTAATCTTAAAATTCAAATTTCAAAAGGATATTCAAGATTAATTTTTACTAATCTTGAAATTCAAATTTCAAATGGTTATTCAAGATTAATCTTTATTAATCTTTAAATTTGAATTTCAAAATATATTCAAGATTAATTTTTATTAGTCATGAAATTTGAATTTCAAAAAGGATATTTAAGATTAATCTTTATTAATCTTGAAATTTGAAATTCAAAAAGATATTCAAGATTAATCTTTATTAATCTTGAAATCCAAAATTTGAAATTCAAAATATGAAATTCGAATTTTGCAATCCTAATTCGGATTAATCTGATCTGATCAAAACATTCCATATAATTAATTCAAATAATGAGCCAATGAATTTAATTTATCTTTATAAATTAATCTGAATGTTAATGTTAGTTATTTAATTTATCAAATAAATTAAATGTTGAAACTAACATACAACACCTTTCTCATTTCGAATTTGTATATATATATACATATATAAAATTTGAATAAACCCTAGAAGTAAAGCTCATGACTGGTTGTTCTTGCGTGCGACCCTGTAGGTCCATATGAAGTTGGTAGTGGGCTAAACTCAACATTAGCCCACAAGTCACAAGTAGTCTCTAGCAAGAATTACAACTACCCAAATCATATGGGGATCGTTAACACGCAACTTTTCATGCAACCACATCACATCCCTTTTGTAACGTGATATCTCGGTCAAGGATGAGGCATGGATGACATCGTCCTCCTATTCCTAATCATTACTTTCTCAATCCCTAAGTAGTCTGATCAAAGAAACAAAAACTCCTTTCCATTACAATATGACCATACATTTCTCAGACTCACTCATCGAGGGAACCAAAATATCTCTCAACTAATATGAGGGACATCACATCTTGATCACTCACATTCCCCTACATGAAAACCCCTAAGCCTGATTATAGCCTTTATCATCACCTGGTCCAAGGTGACTTTTAACTAAGTCAAAACTTAGCGACTCTCATGTAGGAATCCATGATGATCTCAAGTCAAAGGGCATTGTGACGTGATTACATATGATATAAACTAAAAACTTAATCCATGCAACTTTCCCATAGCGGATCAGCCCCGCACCTTCTACTCTTAGAAGTACCTATGACTTTGACTTGTATATCCACACCTTATCAAAGTCATATTGGTCTAACTTTATCTATGCTCCCGCATAGATAACCAACTAGGGACATTTAAGATAATATTTATAATTCGTTTGTGTATGCAATTATCATGTGCCTGTTTGGGAACCCGGTAGAGAAGTACTTTTACGCAAACCAAGGTAAATATGTGGAGTAGATTATCTCGTTTTGCTGAAAAACATTGTTAAACGTGCTTTTGGGGAGTAAATAAGCTTTTCCAAACAAGCACCATAACAAACATGCAAAATATATGATAATTAAATGAAGAAAATACATTAAAATAAATAATGTCTTAGGAACAATTATTGGCCTCTAAGGCACAATATCCAACATGCTATAGAAGAAGAGGTATTGAATATGATAACCTTCCTACCCCAACCACAAAAAGGAAATATTGTGAGAGTGCTAAGGAGAAGTCGTTGTTGTCCAAAGGATAAGGATCCTCCTCTTATAATGAGGAAGAGTATGCAGCTTCAAGGCAAGGAATTCAACACTTACATGGAAATGCTAAGGAAAGCAAGCATAGAGCTACCTTAACCAAAGGTGAGGAGGTAAATATTGAAGAACTTCCTTTTCCTAATTCTTATTTAATGAGTAAGACAATAGCTGAAAGAAATATGAGAAGCAAGTCATTGATTTATTTAGTATGGTGGAGGTCAATATTCCCTTACTTAATTTAGTGAAAAGAGTTCCTACCTGTGCCAAATACTTTAAGGACATGTGCACTAATAAAAGAAAATTTAAGCCAAATGAAAGGGTCCAAGTGAACTCGTATCGGCCCTATTTAAACCCCAAATTCTAGTAAAATGTCAAGACCTTGGATATTTTACCATCCCTTGTACTATGTGTAAAGTTACTATAGGGGGCGTTGTTGGGTCTAAGGGCTGCTATAAATGTGATGCCTAAGTTTATCTATGAAGCTTTGTTGAACCTTGAGTTATATTGTCAAGTCCTGTGAAGAAAACTTTGAACAGTTTTGTTGACACTCGAGTTTATAAAGAAGTTGTTGAATACTCAACTTTTTAGGTAAGGTAACTCGAGTTCTTCAAAGGTAAAGCAGAAGAGAACTTTTGAAATATGTCTTGACACTCGAGTTTTTGAAACTGAGAACTCGAGTGCTTGTTCACTTTCAAAGTAACTTGAGTTGACAAAAGAAGTTCTTGATCTTCAAATGTGATTTTGATTCAACATTCAGTTTCTCAAAAACTGTCACTCGAGTGTTCCAATACTTGAAATAGACCTCGAGTATTTGATAGAAGTTTTTGTACTCAGAAACTCATTTTCATCACAACACTCAAGTTTTCTAAGAACTCGAGTTTGTGAACATCTGAAATGGACCTCGAGTTTGGCACAAAGTTTTGGAACTGAGAAATTCATTCTGAGCTCATCACTCGAGTTTTCTCAACAATATAACTTGAGTAATGTAAAACTTTAATTAGTGACTCGAGTTAACTTCAAAAGTTTTCTTTTTCAATTGGATCAAAAGAATCAACATTCAAGTTTTAGCAAAATTAAACTCGAGTTTATCAACACTTTTTTAAACACCCGAGTTTGCTTAAAAGGCTTAGTTCATTTAAACATAACTGAGGGTTTTCAAAGTTTGTAACTCGAGTTTCTGAACACTCTTTTTAGTTACTCGAGTTTTCTACAAAAAGTTGAAATTTAGAAAAGCTTTCTAAGTTATAAGACTCGAGTTTTAATGAACACTAACTCGAGTACCACAACATAATTTTCAATATTTGAAAATTGTCAAACCTTTTGAAAATCTTTTATCAAGCTGCAAAAACATTTCTATTAGTTTTGTAATCATCAAAACAAGGTCTCCACAAAGTCACCTTTGACGGTTGATGATAAAGGCCATAATCAGGCTTAGGGGTTTTTATTGATACTTGTTTTGATGATAACAAAATTTTGCTAGGAAATTGTTAAATGTTTTTGAATCCCAAGTTTTAAAATGTTGATTCAGTGCTTCATGAAAATACTCGAGTGTTTTTGTCAAAGTATTGATAATACTCGAGCATTGTGATTCAATGCTACAACACTGCAAGTTTTAAACTTAAGGAAATTCAGTGCCTCCAGGCAATACTCCAAGTATTAACATGAAGTATTGTCAATACTCGAGTATTAGAATATAGTACTCGAGCACTGTGTTTTGAAAATAAGTTTTTAAACTATGCTCTGAGTAAACACTTCAAGCACTGGTAGAGAGTAATCCCAATGCTCGAGTATTGCAAGTCAGTACTCAAGCATTAGGCTAAAACAGGGCTTACAAACTATGATACAATGTAGTACTGCAAGTATTGGCTGACAGCATAGCCAATACTTGAGCACTCCAAATGCAGTACTCGAGTGTTGAGTTCTCTAGTAGTGTTGTCAAGTGATACTTCAAGTAAAAGCTTCCAGCAGAGCCAATACTTGAGCAAAGGTTAACAGCACTCGAGTGTTGTGACCTAACCCTCATCACTGGAAGCCAACACTGCAAGCATTAACTGCAAGCACTGTCAATACTCGAGCACTAGCTTTTATGCTCGAGTATCAAGCTGAAAATTTTCACAGTTCACCAATACTCTCTGATAATGCTCCAGCATTCACTTCCAGCATTTATAGCACTCGAGCATCATTATCTAGCACCCGAGTATTATACATTCTCAAAACTTATATTCAAACACTGGCACAAAATACTCGAGTAAACATTGGAAGCATTATCAACACTCAAGCACTGAGATTTCTTACTTGAGTATTTAACTCTTTTCAAAACACTTTAATGTAATACTCGAGCATTACATCAAAGTACATAAACTTTTCTGTGAAATATTCTGAGCTACACTCGAGCATTGAAATTCTTATGCTTGAGCATTGTCTTTCTCTCTCTCTGACATATTTGTCTCTCACACATTTCAACTACGCTATACACCTACTTTCCTTATGTGTGTAACGATACTTTTGAATTCTAACTGCTCTCATAAATGTAGAGGTTTGAAACATTAACTGACGAAATAAAAATAGGCACGATCCGGGACTCAGAGTTTTTAACATTGTTCTGCAACTTTCAACCTCGTCTGACTCAAAAGCATTTAATGCCATTAATGAAGAAGCTGAATGGTAGATGGTGAGAGCAACAAATAGTAAATGGAGTCTAACGGACATTTAAGAGTCTCTCAACTATAAAAGGAGAAGCATTCAATACAGAGACAACAACAATGAATATCCTGAGCATTCAAAGCTACATTTACTACATTCGTTGTATTCTTTAATTCCTTTTTAGCTTCATTATTAGCCATTTACTCTTTTGAGAGAGATATCTAAGGCAAAAATACTCTGTAAAACTTGTGAGACACTCAAGGACGAGACCTTGGGCTGGCTAGGCTGAAAGTGAGATAGAAACAGAGAGTGAGGTACTCTGTTTTAGTGAAAAGAGAAGGCACTAAACACTAACCACAGAGGACCCAACAAAACTTGGGTACCTAAAACAACCAAATGATTTTCTTGCAGGTGTGTCTTAAAGCATCCAAGGAAAACAAATGGTATATTGACAGTGGATGCTCAAGACATATGACAGGGGATAAGAGCATATTCATTAGCCTGAAAGCCAAAGATGGAGGGAAAGTTAATTTCAGAGGAAACCAATCAGGGAAAATCACAGGAGTTGGAGAAATTGCTAATTCAAATGGAGCTTCTGTGAAAGATGTATATCACGTGGAAGGCCTTTGTCACAATCTTCTCAGTGTTAGTCAAAGCACAGACAGAGGCAATTGGGTGATATTTGACTCTGAAGAATGTTTCATCATCAGCAAGAAGGATTTCCCCATTGATAAAGAAAAGCTAAACATTCAACTCAAAGCCCCTAGAGATGGTAACTGCTACACTATTGAATTAGGAAAGAATTTTTCAAATTCATGCTTAATTAGTCAAGCTGATGAAACCCAATTGTGGCATAAACGATTGGCTCATGTAAACATGCATCAACTTGACAAATTAATCAAAAATGAACTAGTTCAAGGGCTTCCAAAACTCAAATTCAAAAATGACTTGGTGTGTGATGCTTGCCAGCTGGGAAAGCAAACCAAATCATCTTTTAAATCAAAATCAGAGCTTTCTTCAAAAAGATCCCTTGAACTACTTCAAATGGATTTGATGGGTCCAGCTAGAGTAAAAAGGTTAGGGGAAATTTATATACTCTAGTGATGGTTGATGATTTTTCCATATTCACTTGGACCATATTCTTAGCTTCTAAAAGTGAAACTTCGAATTATTCTCTTTTTTTGCCAAAAAGGTCCAAAATGAGAAAGGTATGTCTATTGTTTCCATTAGAACAGATCATGGTGGAGAATTTGAAAATGGAGACTTTGTAGCATACTGTGAAAGTGAAGGAATTGATCACAATTTCTCAGCACTAAGAACTCCTCAACAAAATGGAGTAGTGGATGGAGAGAAAGAAAATGGTGCTTGCTGACATGGCAAGAGCAATGATCACAAAGAAGTAGGTGTCACAAGTTTTCTGGGCAGATGCTCTAAGCACAGCTTGCTACATCTCAAATAGGGCATACATAAGACCATCACTTGGAAAGACACCTTATGATCTATTCAAGGGAAGGAAACCAAATTTGTTACACCTACATGTATTTGGGAGGAAATACTTCATTCATAATAATTGTAAGGATAATCTTGGTATGTTTGATCCCAAGTCTGATGAAGGTTTGTTTCTTGGTTTCTCAAATAGGTGTAAAGCTTATAGGGTCTTTAACAGAAGAATTTGCGTGGTAGAAGAGTCTGTGCATGTGGTGTTTGTTGAAACTAATCCTCCTGTAAAATCTGAGGTTGATGAAAAAATTATTATTTCAAAAGATTTTGGAAATCTAAATAAGGATAGTTCAACTGATTGTCAGCCATCTCAAGTTTTTGAAATTGAACTATCAGATGAACATCCTCAATCTCCTCAAGCAAGAGCCTTGAAGTACATTCGCAATCATCCCATTAATCAAGTGATTGGAGAGATGAGTGAAGGTGTACGTACCAGAAAAAGATTTTTTAATGAGGTTCAATTTTCAGCTTTCATATCTCAAATAGAGCCTAAGAATGTTGAGGAAGCTTTGACTGACAATGATTGGATAATTGCTATGGAAGAAGAACTAAATCAATTTAAAAGGAATCAAGTTTGGGATTTAGTACCTAGACCCAAGGATCATCCAGTCATTGGTTCAAAATAGGTGTTTATGAACAAACTTGATGAATCAGGAATCATTGTCAGAAACAAAGCAAGGTTGGTTGCAAAAGAATATAATCAAGAAGAAGGCATTGACTATGATGAAACCTATGCTCCTGTGGCAAGGTTAGAAGCCATACGTATGTTATTAGCCTTTGCTTGTTTAATGGATTTCAAATTATTTCAAATGGATATTACAAGTGCTTTCTTGAATGGTTTTATCATGGAAGAAGTTTTTGTTGAACAACCCCCAGGTTTTGAAGATGTCTCTAAACCAAATTATATTTATAAATTAAAGAAAGCTCTTTATGGTTTGAAGCAAGCTCCAAGAGCTTGGTATGAAATATTAAGTAATTTCTTAATCAACAAAGATTTTGTTAGAATAAAGTTGATACAACACTATTTATTAAACATTCAAAATCAAACATGTTAGTTGTACAGATTCATGTTGATGACATTATTTTTGGTGTACTAACAATGATCTTTGTCAAGAGTTTGCTAAGATGATGCAAGTTGAATTTGAAATGTCCATGATGAGAGAATTGAATTTCTTTCTTGGTCTTCAAATCAAGCAAAGAAAGAATGGAATCTTCATAAATCAGGCCAAATATCTCAGAGAGCTGCTAAAGAAGATTGGAATGGATCAATGTAAAAGTGATGATACCCTTATGAGTTCAACAGTACTCCTTGATGCAGATATTAGTGGAAAGGACTATGATATTAAAAGATATAGAGGAATGATTGGATCCCTTCTTTATCTCACAACAAGTAGGCCAGACATCCAACTTAGTGTTGGGATGTGTGCAAGATATCAATCTGCTCCAAAGGAATCTCATGCTGAAAATGTGAAAAGAATTTTTCAGATATCTTGCTGGAACAATTGATCTTGGAATTTGGTATCCAAAAGAAGCAAATGATCAATTAATTGCATATTTAGATTGAGATCATGCTGGCTACAAAATTGATAGGAAAAGCACAAGTGGTCAATGTCAATTCCTTGGGGGTGCCTTGGTTTCTTGGTTCAGCAAAAAGCAATCAACTGTGTCATTATCATCTACTGAAGCTGAATATATTGCTGCTGCAAGTTGTTGTGCTCAAGTCTTATGGATGAAGCAGCAACTTCAGGATTTAGGAATGGTGTTCAAAGAAATCCCAATTTATTGTGACAATACAAGCACCATTAATCTCACCAAGAATCCAGTACATCACTCAAGAACCAAGAACATTGACATTAGACATCATTTTATCAGGGATCATGTGCAAAACAAGGATATCAAGGTTGAATTCATTCCAACTCATATTCAAGTGGCAGACATTTTTACAAAACCATTGGCCAGAGAACAATTTTTAAATATTAGAAGAGAATTGGCAATGGTAAATCCCAATTAATTGTAAGTGAAAATTATTTAATGTTACTAACTTAAGCTTTGGAGTGTTTTGTCAAAGTTTTGTAGGTACTTTGAATGAGTACTTGTAACACTAAAAGCATGAACACTCAAGCATTAATTCAGATTTTGGAGCATAAGATGGAATACTCGAGCACAACTAGAAGAATACTTGAGTACTTAAGCAAAATAAAGTATATGGTTCAGTACTGAAGCACAGGTAATACTCGAGCATTCAATTTCAATGCTCAAGTAAAGTAAGTTTTCTATACTCAAAAAATTAATACTTGAGCACTGTGAGACAGTACTCGAGCATTAGAGTACAACACTCGAGCACAAGATTATCAATACTCGAGTGTTGACATCTGTTATGTATTAGTTAGACCAAAACTTCAATACTCGAGTCTTGAAAATCAACACTCGAGCACTGGAGTGCAATACTTGAGCATGAGATTCTAGCACTCGAGTATTGCTTTATCTATTCATCTTCAATTGTTAACACTCAAGCACAGATACTTTGCATTTGAGCACTGAGCACCAACACTCGAGTACTAAATATCAGTACTTGAGCACTTGCAGATTCTGGTTACTTATGCTCTCTTTTTCATTAACACTCGAGCATCACAAAATCCTCTCAACCCGAACTGCTGTAACTGCCTTTCAACAGTTACAACCTCTCTCAGAAACTAATTTTGGCAAAACCCCTCCATTATTATCCATCATTACACTCATTTAACCTCTCAAATCACCTCTTTTTCCCTCTCATTGTTGAACACTTCCATTTCCTCACTTCATTATACTTTGCTTCCAAAATTCCCAATGGCACGCACAAAGTCTACTACTGGCAAGAGCAAGTCACAATCCCCTTTCAAATACAAGTCTGCTTCCAAACCACCATCCAAAAAGGTGAGAATTACTGATCCCGTGGCATCTGAGGAGATAGTGGCACCTGTTTCTCAAAAGTCTAATGCTGGCCAACCAAAATCCATCCTGAAAGAAAAGGGAAGGGTCTTCTGATTACAACCTCTCAGTCTGTGCCTACTGAAACTGCTGGTACTAACTCAAAAACTGAGAGTGAAGAAACCACTCCTGAAACCATTGTTGCCACTACATCGAAGGCACCACCTAAAGGAAAAGGCAAAGGGAAAGAAAAAGGGGAATGAACTTCCAAAAGCACCAGAGGGATTCAACACTACCTCGGCATATATCTCTAATCCATCTGTGTATGAAGAAAAATTGAAAAATAGGCCTTTGTGTCCTGCTGTATATGTTGACATTAAGGAGGTGGATAAAATGGGATTCAAAGTATCTGAATTTCTAGATTATTACAAGACTTTGATTCAAATTAAGGATAGTTTTTGCCCTGAAATAGTTAGAATCTTTTACAACAATATGTATTCCAACTCTGTGACCAATGAAGATGGAGAGATTACTTCTTATCCAATGGTTACAAAGATGAGGGGCAAAGAAGTTTTTCTTGCTTCAGATATTTTGAATGGATTTCTTGGAACTGCTAAGTTTGATGAAAATCTGTCCACTTTGACTGAGGATGAAATTTTTGGATTACTGAAGCCTGGAGAATCTTTCACTGGCATTCTCTCTTTTGAACCCTCTGCCATGCCACCCTTGCAAAGAGTGATTCACTACATCTACTCTAGATGTATAGTGAATAAAAGTGGAAATTACACTTATTTTGCTTACATGGACTATAAAAATATGGCAAGGATAATGAAGAAAGAAAAGAGACATGTAGGAGAAATGGTGTTTGATGAAATGTGGAGATTTGTACATTCAAGATCAAAGAGAATGATTGTGCCTTATCCTTCTCTAGTATCATTCATCTTAAAGAGTCTTCAAATTTGGCACATATTGGACAAGGTAGTTGAGCCAACCTTATTTGGAGAAGTCCACCTTCACAGAATGAACATCAGCATTGAGAATCCTCAAGTTCAAGCCAAAAAGAAAATGAAAAGGGCTACATCTGCTGCTTCACAGGGTCAAGATGAAGCTCAATCCTATGCTCTTCCTCAGCCTTCCACTGCCCCCTCATTTGCTCATGCTGCGATTCAACACTATATGGAGATTGAGTTTGGGAAAATGAGTGAAAACTTTGTGAATTACTTCAAGAATCACTCACAGACATACATGAGCACCATTCTGAAGGCTGCAAATGATTATTTCATTGGCAAGACTTTCGAATCTGTGATCATCAAAATGAGTGAGGAACTTTCACATTTCAAGGCTGAAATCTTTGAAAAACTTGATGGATTGCAGAGCAAGGTGACTGGGTTGGACAGTAGGGTGCTTTCTATTGAGGAATTCATCAGAGAGTCTCAAGCCTCTACTTCTGCTCCTCCTTCCCCTTAAGCACACTCACCTGAGGATCCTTCTACTGAAGAGTGCTTGCCATGATAGATTTTTCTTCTTCTTTTCTCCATCCTGATCCACAGCCTCCACCTGCTCCTCAAGAACCCTCACCACCTTCCTCTAATCTACCTGTTCCCTCCAATGCACCTCAGCCCATCAGTGTTGATCCTCAGCCTGATGCACCTCCATCTACCACTGATGCTCCACCCTCTCCCTCTCACTGACCCTTCTTGTTGATAACAAAAAGGGGGAGAAGAAATCCAAATCTTTAGTGCTTTAGTGCTTTTATGTTTCATGTCTTGTTTCAGTGTCTTTTGGAACACTCTTGTTATAATTTCATTTTTTAACTACTTTTGTACTCTTGTTGTGATTCAGTTTATATGCAATCATTATGAGTTAATTTGCTTCAGAATTGTGTAATTATGCTTATCTGGTTTTAATAATCTTAAATTTCTGATTTTTGGTTTTCTCATCATCAAAAAGGGGGAGAATGTTGATACCTTGTTTTGATGATAACAAAATTTTGCTAGGAAATTGTTAAATGTTTTTGAATCCCAAGTTTTAAAATGTTGATTCAATGCTTCATGAAAATACTCGAGTGTTTTTGTCAAAGTATTGATAGTACTCGAGCATTGTGATTCAATGCTCCAACACTGCAAGTTTTAAACTTAAGGAAATTCAGTGCTTCCAAGCAATATTCCAAGTATTGACATGAAGTATTGCCAATACTCGAGTATTAGAATATAGTACTCGAGCACTGTGTTTTGAAAATAAGTTTTTAAACTATGCTCTGAGTAAACACTTCAAGCATTAGCAGAGAGTAATGCCAATGCTCGAGTATTGTAAGTCAGTACTCGAGTATTAGGCTAAAACAGAACTTACAAACAATGATGCAATGTTGTACTGCAAGTATTGGCTGACAGCATAGTCAATACTTGAGCACTGCAAATGCAGTCCTCGAGTGTTGAGTTCTCTAGTAATGTTGTTAAGTGATACTTCAAGTAAAAGCTTCCAGCAGAGCCAACACTCGAGCACAGGTTAACAGAACTCGAGTGTTGTGACTTGAACCTCATCACTGGAAGCCAACACTGCAAGGGTTGACTGCAAGCACTGTCAATACTCGAGCACTAGCTTTTTATGCTCGAGTATCGAGCTGAAAATTTTCACTGTTCACCAATACTCTCTGATAATGCAACAGCATTCACTTCCAGCATTTATAGCACTCGAGCATCATTATCTAGCACTCGAGTATTATACATTCTCAAAACTTATATTCAAACACTGGCACATAATACTCGAGTAATCATTGGAAGCATTATCAACACTCAAGCACTGAGATTTCTTACTCAAGTATTTAACTCTTTTCAAAACACTTTCATGTAATACTCGAGCATTACATCAAAGCACTTAAACTTTTCTGTGAAATAATCTGAGCTACACTCGAGCATTGAAATCCTTATGCTTGAGCATTGTCTCTCTCTCTCTCTATGACAGATTTGTCTCTGACACATTTCAACTATGTTATACACCTACTTTCCTTATGTGTGTAACGATACTTTTGAATTCTAACTGCTCTCATAAATGCAGAGGTTTGAAACATTAAATGAGGAAAGAAAAAGAGGCATGATCTGAGACTCAGAGCTTTTAACATTGTTCTGCAACTTTCAACCTCATCTGATTTAGAAGCATTTAATGCCATTAATGAAGAAGCTGAATGGTAGATGGTGAGAGGAACGGATAGTAAATGGAGTCTAACGGAAATTTAAGAGTCTATCAACTATAAAAGGAGAAGCATTCAATACAGAGACAACAACAATGAATATCCTGAGCATTCAAAGCTGCATTTACTACATTCGTTGTATATCTTTAATTCTTTCTGAGCTTCATTATTAGCCATCTACTCTTTTGAGAGAGATATCTAAGGTAAAAATACTCTGTTAAACTTGTGAGAAACTCAAGGACGGGACCTTGAGCTGGCTGGGCCGAAAGTGAGATAGAAACAGAGAGTGAGGTACTTTGTTTTAGTGAAAAGAGAAAGGGGGAGTGGATTCCCAGATTGTACAGACTTGTGAAGTCTTAACTTCTTTCATGTAATATCCATAATTTCATACTAAATGAAATAAAGGCTAATCTGACGATTAAGATGATGAATTAGAAACGAGAAGTAGATAGCTCAAAAAGAAAGAAAGATTAAGGGCCGAAAGTTCAGGCACGGAGTTCCGTGTGAATTCCAAAATTAAGTATATTTGCCCTAGAAGTAATATGAGGATGGGAAACCTTATAGGAAGGGACCCATATGTCATTTAATAAAAGACCAAGGGCATAAAGGTCTTTCAGAATCAAAAGTAAGGGCAAAATAGTAATTTTGCAAAAAGTAGAGAAA
>JANTPZ010144875.1:0-13259 GCA_025593235.1 Vachellia pachyceras | reverse complement strand
AGTTGACTCAAGGCTGACTCAAGTTGCTGTACTCAGAAGTCTCTGGATGAAGAAATAAAGGCAAGTGACTCGAGTTGCTTATCATGTAACTCGAGTTGTTGCACACAGAAATAACATTGTTCAGGCATGTAACTCAAGTTATTGAATAGCAGTGACTCAGTTCAATGAAACTTGAAGATGATGACTCGAGTTGCAATTGAAAGTTTTCAAAAACATAGTTGTGCAACTCGAGTTACTCATCATTTAACTCGAGTCATTGAACTGAAATACTTAGTTTCAAAAAATTTCAAGAATCATTCCCAAATCCTGCCATGAAACCTTTGAATGGTTTTGTTATCATCAAAATAAGGTACCAACAGCATAGAACTCTTTATGGGTCTTTCAAGAGGCCTAAAAGTTCAAGTCTTAGTTTTTATGGTCCCTTAAACTTCTAAACTCCATCTCTTGGCTTTACCCTAGACAAAACATCATTTCAAAGCCATTGGAACCATCAAAACACTTAAAAACTCATTCCTTCCATTTCTCTTGCCTTGGCCGAAAAGAAGAAATAAAAAGGGGAAAATGGGTTCTTTTCACTTTCTTCATGTAACCTTATGTTTTCTTGCTTCCAAAACCCTTTCTCTTAACTTTGATTAACTCAAAAACATCTCCTCTTAGATCACTCAAAATTTGGGCAACACCTTCCCATAAACATGAGCTTCCCATATTTTTTTACAACAACTTAAAATCAACCAACAATATATCTTTTACCCCTCAAGGAAGAGCTTGCGACCTTTTACTGCTTTTAAAACCTTCTCTTTTCCATTTTTAACTCTTGAAGTCCTAGCCTTTATCCTCAAAAGGGAGGCTCATTCAAGGAACAACTCAAGAGAAGGTAGTGGTGGTGGCAAACTCAAGAAAAGAGGGAGATTATGTTGCAAGAACATTTTACCTTGTGTTATGGAGCTTGGGTTTCTTCTTTCTTGCTTGGGGAGGGAGTGTTTTCTAGCGAGAAGGGAGAGCAAATTTCAGACCAGGAGAGAGAGGGAGATTGCGTGAATGAGGGGGAAGAGAGGGGGACTTTGCTAGTTTAATTTTGGTCTCTTGTAGTTTGTGTGGAGCATATTAAAACTTGGGGACCTTGGTCAACTTTGACTTTTTGGTAAACTTTGACTTTGGTCAACTTTGACTTTTTGTTAACTTTTGACTAAATCACCAAAATGTCTTTATTATTTGATGACATTTTATGCCCTAGGCCCTTTTTAATCAAAATGACCATTTTATCTTGTCATTTTGGCCAAATGTCCATTTTGCCCTTCGGTCATTCTTACTTAAAATCCTCAAGACTAAGAACTTAGTCAATTATAATCCTTCTTATCTAAAGACATTTACCTTATATCCATGGGCATTATATCATCACATAAATACCAGCTTAGCCTTTATTTCCTAAGCTTCAAACTCTTGACCTTAGCGGAATTGGTGATTTAATTGCCAATAATCTCAAGTGGATTTCCCACCTCTCTTCTTTGAGGCATCTTGATTTGTCCTATATTAATCTGAGTCAAGCTATTGGTTGGCAATCATCATTGTCAAACATGTCCTCTCTATTTGAGCTAAGCTTAGATGACTATGCTCTGCCTAAAACCAACCCCAAATCTTTAATCTACAATAATTATTCTTCTTCTATCACAAGCATCAGTCTTGAAGGTAAATGACCTTAATACTTCAATCTTATATTGAGTGTCAAATATTAGCAAAACCTTTGTTGAAATTGATCTCTCTGGAAATACATTCCAACATATTCTTGCTGACATATTTTCAAATATGAATCCTCTTAGAAGTCTACATCTCTCATCAACTACCATACAAATTGTTGCTTCAGATTCCTTTACAGATGCCACTTCTCTTGAGAGTTTGGATCTTTCTAACAAAAATCTTGACAATGACATAGGGAAAGCCATCTCCAATTTATGTCAAATGCGTGAGTTGGTTTTATCCAACAACAACTTGCTTGGTCCATTAAGTGATTTGATACCATAGTTGCATTATGCCCAACGTAGTATAGAGACATTGGACTTCACAAATAACCCATTCCGTAGTGGGTCATTTCCTGATTTTTCAAAATTCTCATCATTGGTGTCACTACCTCTTTATAATACAAGTCTTAATGGACCCATTCCACAATCACTTGGGCCTTGACCTCATTTTCAAAGTTGGATATAAGTCAAAACAATTTGAGTGGGCCATTCCCAAAGCTTCATGAACTTTCATCGTTGGAAACAATATACTTGTTTGATAATAAGTTGAATGTCATGGTCAATGAGGTGCATCGATCAACTCTACCCAAACTAAAAATTCTGGATGTCTCTAATAATTTCCTTTCCTTCAACTTTAGTTCAAAATGGGTTCCACCTTTCCAATTGCAAACATTTTTTGCAAGCTCGTGCAATTTCAGCATGGGCTTTCCAATGTGGCTGAAGCATCAAAGGGAGATTCATGGATTGGACATTTCTAATTGTTCAATTTTAGATTCACTTCCTGAATGGATATGCCTATCCCTAAGATTGAAATACTTGAATATTTCCCATAACAAAATCTATGGAGAATTCCCAAGGTTGTTGTCTGAATTTGAATCTATTTGGGATTTTAGTTTCAACAATATGTCAAGTCCCATTCCACATATTTCACCACAAGTACAAGACTTGTTTCTCTCAAATAATAATTTTTCAGGCTCAGTGTCTTCTTTATGTGCAACATTACAATCTCAATTATTTTATCTTGACATGTCAAGTAATTTGCTATCAGGAAAACTTCCTCAATGTTGGGGGCAATTTTTGAAATTGGAAGTTTTGCTATTGGCAAATAATAATTTCTTAGGGATGATAGCATCTTCAATTGGCACTTTGATGAACATTAAAACTATCCATTTAAATAACAATAACTTCTCTGGAGAGATACCATCATTAAGGCATTCTCAATATCTTAAGTTTATTGATTTTGGACAAAATAATTTGCATGGAAAGTTGCCAATATGGATTGGTAATTACTTGCCAGATTTGATTGTTTTGCGTCTCCAAGCAAATAAGCTTCATGAAAAGATACCTACAAGTTTATGCAAGTTATCATTGCTTTAAATTTTAGATCTATCACAAAACACCATCACTGGGACAATACCCTATTGCCTCAATAACTTGAGTGTTTTGTAAAATTTAACTTTTCCAAGGGATGCTATTTCCTACCATGCAGTACTTGATAGTTCTTTATGGGAGGGATATTTCTTAGAAAATGCAATGTTGAATTGGAAAGGGAAATATGTTAAGTATGACAAGAATCTTGGCCTAATGACAGCCATCGATCTCTTTAGCAATCACTTGGCATGAGAAATTCCCATCAGCATAACATCACTTGTGGCTTGGGCATCCTTGAGTCTATCAAGAAACAATCTCACAGGATTCATTCCAAAAAACATGGGTCAAATGAGAATGTTAGAATCACTTGATTTCTCAAGAAACTGTTCACTGTCTAGCTTACCGCAAGCGTATGGGTCGCAAGTAGTATAAAAAAATATCGTACCCACGAGGACTAACGCATAAACAAGATAATCAATGCAATTACACGATTAATTAGGTTGAGTGAATCAATTGAGTAATTGGTGAGGGCATCAAGAAAGAAGGTCTTGAAATCTATTCCAGTAGTCATACAATGACTCATCAAACTCTTGACGTGCGAAATAAATCTCCTTTCTCATAGAGGATGTTCTTGAGGCTGGAAAATACTTCTCCAAAAAGCTTTCCTTAGGTTACCCCAGCTTTGATAGGCATTCGCTACGTGTCTTGGAAGACTCATGAACCAGTCTTTTGCCTTCCCTTCCAAGGATAGGTGAAAAACCTTCCATAGAACTTGGTCAAGCGAGGCTCCAACTAACTTCATGCTCTGGCAAATCATATATAATGATTGCAAATGGATATATGGATCCTCTCCTGGCAAGCCATGAAATTTAGGAAGAGAATTAATTAGTAATCCTTTAATCTCAAAATTAACATCATAATTAGGGCAAGCACCAGTAAATGGATCATAATTCACATCAGATGTTGTGGCCTCCCTAATAGTCCTTCTTTTATTGTTCCCATTGTTATCCCCTATTCTTTCCTCTTCTTCACCATTTCTTCTATTACCATTCCCCAGTTGATTTTCATTTATGTTCTGATTTTGGGGGATGGGTTGATTCTCGGCCATTATATTTTCTACATACTCTCCTAAATTATCTACTTTTCCTACACTCGACTCTCCTACTTCTGTACCTAATTCTCTAACTACCTTGCCTTTCTCTTTTCTTTTGTGAGCCTTACATCTCTCCCTAAATGTTCTCTCAATCTCAGGATCGTAAGGTTCTAACTGATTCTTTTTGGGCATACAAGAGTAAAATCAAGGCAGGAGTAAGCTATAACAATTTGAAACACACTAAAAAAAATGAAATGGTTGTGTGAATGAGTATGTATGAAAAATATGTATGATTAAAGTGTGTGTGCTGAAAATGAAATGAAACAAGTGGATGAAGTGTGAAAAAAAAATTTTGGTCACAGCGAAAAGTACCCGAGAGGGTAAAACAGGTGAAAATTTAGATTTTGGCCACGGTGAAATTATACTTTAGTCGTGGCGAAGAACACCTAAGAGAAATCTCTCGTTAAAAATGCAAGTTACATGGCGGCAAAAAATGCAAAAATTATGCAAAATGCAGATGAAAGCTAGTGTAAATGCTGGTCTTCATAAAATGCAATGCTATATATGATATGCACAAATTGATCCTATACTATAAACAAATGCAAAATGAACAAACAAAATGCAAGAGAAACAAACAAAAACACAATCTAAACTAATGGCACTTAGCTCCCTAGCAACGGCGCCATTTTTTATCCGACTAAGCCACAGATTATAAAATTTTATCGTTGTCTAGCCTTGGAAATGGATCAAAATATTCGTGATTTTCAAGAATTGCATAGGGTGTAACCCTAGGGTCATTCTCTCCAGAGCTTTGTATACCACCAGGTTTCAACTTGTGCTTAAGTTAGTTTTGCAATTAAACACTGTTTTTTATTCAAATTAACTATGCATCTAAAAACTGAATACAAAATAGAATTTCTTTTTGGTACTTTTGAATTGAGGGAAAGCAGAAAAACATAATTAAGTGTAAAGTATATATAATGAAGTTCCTCTTGAAAATAAATCAAACCATCATAGTTTGCAAAAGATTAGGGAAAGGTATCAGTTTTTGCACTAAGTTTCATAATTAAAACCCCAACAACTTGCTGGGTCAGGAATTCCATATAATGAACTCCATTCCATGAAACCCTTTGAAAACACTTAGTGTGGTATGGAAATCGTAAAGTGAAAAATCCAACAAAACACAATATTGCCTCTAAAATTAAGCACAATTAGGAAGATAGAAGAGAACAATAATGATTTCATTGAATATGTAGGAATGAGATTTCATCCTACCATGTCAAACACAAAACAAGTTCAATACACAAATAATTCAAGTTTGGCTTGATCGAGACCGTGCATTTTCATACAAATTATAAGTCTTAACTCAGAAACTATGTAATCCATATTATAAATGCATATTGAAAACTAATACTCCCCTTTCGGCACTTCGAACTTAGGCTATCTTCATCTCCAAGAGGAAGAGAGATGCTCATCTACTCATATGGTGTGAAATCGAACACCGAATGGAAGATTGAAGCATCATGATGGATTAGGGATGAAATGGAATGTAGTAAGGTTTTGATGAGTAGAGAGAATGAGAAAACTGGGAATGGAATGGTTCTCTGCCTCCTCCTCCTCTTCGACACTTACCCTATTTAGGTCATAATAACCGTCCAGGGTCGGATCCAAGAAGGTGGGTGGTTTTGTTTCCATTTGGAGCCTAATTCGTTGCTGCTACACAATATTCGTTGTGGCAAACATGGGATTTCATCGCGTCGAACCTCTCCCGAGGATTCAAGCTTGTCTTTTCGAACTTTGGCCACAGCAAACTTTCCAGAGCTGTCTTCTAATGTTCTTGTTCAGAGTTCCTGAAATGAAATAGGAAATATTTAAAATATCATTTGCTCATATGGAATTTAAGCACAATTGTATCATTATTCATGGTAAATGCACCCAAAATTACACTAATCCAAATCAACAACTCTAAATCTCAAATAAAGCACAAAAAGGGTCATGAAGGACTAAAATTGAATCAAAAACTCTGGAAATTCAAGTACAAAAACTGGTATAAATAAGGTTCAATCAGTTCACAAATAAAATCCACTTCCAATTTTTTAAAAATTTTCACAAAATCAATCAAAAGCTTCAGGACAAGTGATACGACATCAATGGTACCCTCCCCATAACTTAAATGTCAAATTGTCCTCAATGTGAACATATAACAACAAGTAGGATGAGGTAACTAATTCTAAATGTGAAGCTCATATGCTTAAAAGATCAACAAAACAAGCAAGTGCATTCTAATACCATGATCAAGCATCTGCCACATGCAAATTCAAAATATAACCATCACTCAATTTCCATGATACGACATCTGCCACATGCTATAAGATTGAAGGAAACAACTCAAAGTAAAAGTAGAAGTAAACTTCCCTTTCTTCTTGATCAGCATTCTCTATTGCTTTTGATTCGTGATATCAGAATGGATCACATGATATAAGGTTACAAAAGGTCCTACAAAACAAAAAGTAAGTCAAATAAAACCCTTGGGCTGCCTCCTAAGAAGCGCTTAGTTTATAGTCTTTAGCTTGACTTTTCATGTTAGTCGCTTTCCATCAGCGAAGTAGATGGTGGCCACCATCTTATCCACATCTCCACACCAGTAGTGCTTCAATCTTTGACCATTCGCTTTGAATCGTTCTCCTTTATCATTCTCCAGCTCCACATCACCAAATTGGGAAGCTTGAACCACCTTAAATGGTCCTGATCACCTGGATTTCAGCTTTCCTGGAAACAACCTTAGTTTGGCATGAAGTAAGAAGAAGAGGAAGAGAGCAAAATCCATACAAGCTCAAGGTATTTTGTGATTTGCTATGAAATCTTCCCTATAACATGATTTTTGTGATATCCATATTTTTATTGTCAGTGTAAATAAAGGCCAAACTGATAGTTATGAGATGAGATAAGGCCCAGAGATAGAAAGTACAGAAAAAGAGGAATGTAATGGATCAGAAAGACCACGGTCAACTTAGTCCTAAGGCTTTGAAATTTAGTAAATATAAAGTCAAGGACATAAAGGTCATTAGATATAAATGTTTAGTAACTTTGCTATTGGGATTCTTGAAATCTCGCTCATTCTTCCAAACAATAACATCCCTAGGGACAATATCATGTAAGGATAAAAGCAAGATGTTGAAGCATGAAGAAAGGTATATGATTCAAGGAGGCTATGGAAAGCTATGCATTATGTATGTTACTTATGTTAAGTTGTATGACCATTGTATGTAAATATCAATGCTATGATACATGGTATGTATGCTGTATAATGAGCCAAGAGTATTGTTTGGAGAGTAAAAGTAAAGATAAGCATGCAAGAAGAACAGAGAAGCATGAAAGATTGTTTAAAAAAGGTCCAAAGCCCTTGTTAAGAACCAATGTTGAGGTAACAGCAAACAAATAGCAAATGAAGTCTAAATGATATGAAATTTTTCAGTTAAATATTACACATTCCAAGCTTTAAAATGAGCTAAATTTTTATAAATTTCGATGTGTAAATATAAAGTTATGATTTTCCAAAGTTGAGGGATAAAGCTAGAAAATGAAAAAAGATCAAATGAACAATGTTTCTTCATGTAATAAACTATATTAATTGGTCAATACATTGGTCATGGAAATATTTTTCCCCTGTAGATGACTTCATAAGATTCATTTAGAGACTTGAACCAATCAATTTTGATTTTTCTAGAATTAGTTATGAATTTTCAAATTTGGGCCAAAAATCTGGAAATTTTGACCAAATGAATAGTAAATCGAGGGAAATTTTGAAATTTCAATTCTTTGGTCATTTCAAGTTGTATAAATCTTTAGAGTGGTACAATAATGGTCTTTTGTGAAGATAATGAGATAATGTAAGGCGTGTAACACTTGATTTGGAAAATGCTTTAGTAACTCTTGTTTTATTAGTCAAGCTGATGAAAGTCAGCTATGGCATAAACGTTTAGCACATGTTAATATGAATCAGCTTGATCGATTAATCAAGAATGTATTAATTCAAGGTTTACCACAATAGAGTTTTAAAAATGACATGATTTGTGATGCTTGTCAAATGGGAAAGCAAACCAAATCATCTTTTAAATCAAAGAAAGAAATTTCAACAAGAAAGCCTCTTAAACTACTTCATTGGATTTGATTGGTCCAGCTAAGTAAAGAATATAGGGGAAATCTTTATACATTAGTCATCATTGATGATTTCTCTAGATTCACTTGGGCTATTTCTATCTTCTAAGAATAAAACATTTGAGTTGTTCACTATTTTTGCCTAGAAAGTCCAAAATGAGAAGGGTATGTCTTTTGTTTCCATTAGAATAGATCATGGAGGAGAATTTGAGAATGGAGACTTTACGGCATACTATGAAAGTGAAGGGATCAACCACAACTTCTCAGCTCCAAGGACCCCATAATAAAACAGAGTCGTGGAAAGAAAGAACAGAGTGCTTGCAGATATGGCGCAAGATATGATGACTGAGAAGAAAGTTTCTCAAGTATTCTGGGCAGATGCACTTAGCACAGCATGCTACATATCCAACAGAGCTTACATAAGGACATGACTAGGAAATACTCCATACGAGCTATTCAAAGGATAAAAGCCAAATTTATCTCATCTATGTGTTCAGTAGCAAGTGCTTCATCCATGACAACAGAAAGGATAACCTTGGTAAATTCAATCCTAAATTTGATAAAGGCTTATTTCTTGGTTATTCTAATATAAGGAATGCATTTAGAGTTTTCAACAAACGTACTTGTGCATTTGAAGAATCTGTGTATGTAGTATTTGTTGAAACTGAAGTTCAAACAAAAATTGATACTGATGAAGAAGTTGTTATTTCAAAAGGCTTTAAAAATGCTAACAAGGATAGTTCAACCGATGATCAACCATCACATGATTTTGAAAAGGATCAATCACATGAACACCCTCAATCCCCTCAACCAAGAGCATGGAAGTATATCCACAATCATCCGCTCAATCAAGTGATTGGAGAAATGAATGAAGGTGTACAGACATGAAAAATAATTTTTAATGAGGCTCAATTTTTAGCTTTTATTTCAAAAATAGAACCTAAAAATGTTGAGAAAGCTTTGTCTAACAATGATTGGATCATAGCTATAGAACAAGAGCTAAACCAATTAGAAAGAAACCGAGTTTGGAACTTAGTACCTCAACCTAGTGATCATCCAGTCATTAGTTCAAAATGGGTATTTAGAAACAAACTTGATGAATCAAGAATCATTATCAGGAACAAAACAAGATTGCTAGCTAAGGGTTACAACCAAGAAGAAGGGATTGACTATGAGAAAACGTATGCTCCAGTTGGTAGATTGGAAGCAATACGTGTTTTACTTGCTCTTGCATTTTAATGGAATTTAAAATTTTTCAAATGGATGTAAAAAGTTCTTTTCTAAATGGTTTTATTATGGAGGAAGTTTATATTGAACAACCTCTTGGTTTTGAAGATTTATTTAAACCAAATCATGTTTGTAAATTTAAGAAAGCACTTTATGGTTTAAAACAAGCTCCTTGAGCTTGGTATGAAAGATTAAGCAACTTCTTAATCAAAAAGGGTTTTGTTTAAGGAAAAGTTGATACAATATTATTTATCAAGTATACTAAGTCTGATATGTTAGTTGTACAGATTTATGTTGATGATTTTATGTTTGGTGCTACTAATAATGATCTTTGCTAAGAGTTTGCTAAGATTATACAGGCAGAATTCGAGATGTCAATGATGGGAGAACTCAATTTCTTCCAAGGATTTCAAATCAAGCAAAAGAAGAATGGAATTCACTAGCCAGGTGAAGTACTTAAAGGAGCTATTGAAGAAATTTGGAATAGATCAATGCAAAAGTGCAGACACTCCTATGAGTTCAACTGTCCTCCTAGATGTAGATGTGAATAGTAAAGACTATGACATTAAGCGATACAGAGGAATAATTGGATATATCTCCTAGATTTATATGCGAATAGTAGATGTGAATAATTATACACATTAATATATCTCATAGCAAGCAAACCAGATATTCAGTTCAGCGTTGGAATGTGTGCAGGTCATCAAGCAGCACCATAGAGTCACATGCTAAAAACGTGAAGAGGATATTCAGGTTTCTTGTAGGCACCATTGACCTTGGAATATGGTATCCAAAAGGCATAATGAGCAGTTAATTGCCTACTCAAATTTAGATCACGTCGAATATGAAACTAACAGAAGTACGAATGGTCAATGTCAATTCCTGGGAAGAGAATTGGTGTCCTAGTTCAGCAAGAAGCAATTAATTGTGTCACTATCATCAATTAAGGCTGAATACATTGATGTTGCCAACTGTTGTGCACAACTACTATGGATGAAACAACAGCTTCAAGATCTAGGAATCGTTTTTAAGGAAATTCCTATTTATTGTGATAGCACAAGTACCATCATTCTTGCCAAGAACCCTGTGCATCACTCTCGGACCAAGCATATTGATATCCGACATCACTTTATCTAAGATCATGTATAGAGAAAGGATGTCAAGGTTAAATTCATTCCAACTCATCTTCAAATAGCTGACATCTTTACCAAACTGCTGGCCAGAGTCCAATTCATAAATATTAGAAGGGAATTAAGAATGGTAAATCCCAATGAATTGTAAGTAAATTGATTAAGTTAACCATATTTTCATGATTATTTGTACTAACTTAAGTATCGATACTTAAGTTTTATCAATGTTTTATAGATACTTCAGTAACTACTTGAAGCAATACAGGCAAAAATACTTGAGTTCTAGATCAAGTATTGATTTTTGATGCAATACTCAAGAACAAATGTGGCATTACTCGAGTTTCAGAGCATTTGAGTAGTACCAGAAGCTATCTCTCAAGTACTATGTGAAAGTAAAGATAATACTCGAGTATTCCATCTTAATACCAAGTATGGTAAGCATTGCTAGCCTTTGAGACCATTATGCTCAAGTATTGATGAAGATACTCGAGTATTGGGCCATCTGTTCATACTCTAGCCTCGATACTTGAGTACTGAGAGCTAATACTCTAGTACTAGACGTAACACTCAAGTACTAGGAGCTAATACTCGAGTGTTGGCGAAATTGTTCTTGTTTGTGCCCTCAACACTCAAGTACTGAGCGTTAATACTCGAGTATTGATAGATTCTGATGCCTTATACCCCTTTTCATGTCAATACTCAAATCCTAACTTGCTTTTCTACTAGAGTACTCTCCAATCTTTGAATCATAATCGTTGCAGCTACTCCCAAATCATTACATCCTAACTGTTTGTTGAAATTACCATGAGAAATCCTCCAAAAGCCAAAAGAGCATCCTTCATTACCCAGTCTCAGTCTCAATCTGCCTCCCAACCTCCCTATAAGAAAGTAAGGATAACATCACCTTCAGAGGAAGAAATTGTGACACCCTTAGTCAGGAAGCCTAGAACATAGCAACCTAAGTTCACACTGTTAAAAAAGGACAAGGTGAAAGCACCCATGGTCTCTATCTCTCAGTTTAAGCCTTCTCATACTGCACCATCAGATTTTAAGACAGAGAGCATTTGATTGAGCTTTATTTCTTTAGTATTTTTGCTTGAATTTCCAAAGCATTTAATACATTTTTAGCCCATCATGACCCTTCTTGAGCTTAATTTGGAAACTAGAGTTGTTGATTTCGATTAGCTTGATTTTGGGTGTATTTTCCATGAAAAATGATACATTTGCACTTAATTATAATAATGAGCAAGTGATACTTAAAATGTTTGCTATTTCATTTCAGGAACTATGGCAAAGAACATAAGGAAGCAGCTTTGGAACATTTCACCGCAGCGCACTTCATTATTCGTCGCGGTCAAAGATCAAGCAAGCAAGAACTCTCGGAGAGGTTCGCCACGGTGAAAACTCAAGTTTTCCACGGTGAATATCGTGGATCAGTACTAAATCAGGCTCCAAATGGAAAGAATAACCGACCCACATCATGGACCTGACATAGAGTAGTTAAGAGACCCTATTTAGGGTAAATTTCGAGGGAACAAAGAAAGCATGCAACCACCACCATCTGAAAACACTCTTCTCTCATCTTCTTCCATACTCCTTCACTCTCAACCCTAGCCTCACCTCATTTCCTCATTTTCTAGACCATCATGCACACCCATTCTTCCATCCAGAGCACTGAGCTGCTTGCTATGAGCAGCTAAACCTCTTCCTTCCTCTTGGAGATGGAGATGGCTTGAGTTCAAAGTGCTAAATGGGGAGTAGTAGTGCTAAATGGAGAGCACAATGGGTACTTTGGATGGGAGGATTGCCTCCATTGAGCAGTATATCAGAGATTCCTAGGCTCCTCTTGCTCCTCCTCCTCTAGCATCTCCTCACTCTCTTGATCCACTTACAGGTGCTATTCTTGCCATGATAACTTCTCCACTTCTGGACTTACACCTGAGGCAGCTTCACAGTCTATCCATGTCCCTCTCATTTTCTCTATTCCTCTATTTGAGCCTCTAACACTCCTGATGTCCCTAGTTCCTCTCTTTAGTGACCCTTCTTGATTGATAATAAAAATGGGAGAGAAATCAGAATTCGTGTGTTTGGCACATTTTATGTTTTTGTACTTTGAATGTTGATTTATGGTTTTATCATCATCAAAAAAGGGGAGAATGTTGATTTCATGTTTTGATGATAACAAAATCCATTGTTTTATGTTTTGTAGGAATTATGAAGTTAGAAAATGTTTTGAACTTGTTTCATTTGAATGTTTTATGTTAATACTGCATCACTTGAGTTTGGCATGCTAATACTTGAGTTTCAAAGTTGCAAAGTGTTTTCAAAATCAATACTTTCAAAGTATACTTGAGTAGCAGTTAAAGTGTTGACACTCGAGTTTTAAGGTTGAAAACTCTAGTTTAAGGTTTAAAGTTATTTTGAAACTCAATACTTTCACTGAGTACTCCAGCATAAACAAAAGTATTACCAACACTTGAGTATTGGAAGTCAATACTCGAGTATCAGGCTTTGAAACTTGAACTGTTATGCAATACTTTTGTT
>JANTPZ010144874.1:0-17966 GCA_025593235.1 Vachellia pachyceras | reverse complement strand
TATCATCAGCTACATGTATAGTATCATTCAGAGCGGATTGACTAGAGATTTAGAAGAGGTAATATGTAATCTATCAAATATTGATGAGTTAATTGTTTAGTTTTATAAATTAGCATTGTTCTAATAATTGTTTTTCAATTTGTAGGTTTTTGATAATAACGATACTTACATTGCTGATGACATAGATTTAATACGAGATTTGTTGGCCAAACACCTTCTTAATTTGTAGATCAAGGTGAATATATATAATTTCAACTCTTTATGTCGACTTGTATAGAGTAAATAAGATATATGAATTGTGTTGCACAGTAAATGACAATGCCTTTTGTGTTTCAATGCAAAAAGAACTTGACTTAGATAGATATACACGTTAACCCTGCTAGGTGTTTATTATTATGTCTGTGATTGATCTGGTGTAACAATGTGATTGTAAGTTGAATCAGGTGGGGATAATAAAAAAAGAAAAGAATTATTTTAAAAAAAAGAACCTACGGCGCCCTTTTATGGGGTAAAGGGCGTCGTAGAGCAGACCTACGGCGCCCTTTATTACAAGAAAGGGCACCGTAGCTCTCACCTACGGCGCCCTATTTTAAGAGAGGCGCCGTAGGCCAATTCTTACTACGCCCGTCACATTTACGCCCCCCCGAGAAAGGGCGCCTATTGGGTTACAAATAGGGCGTAAAAAGTACTTTTTGTAGTAGTGCTAATATATATTAGTTGATAAACTTGCTATGAAGCCTGTTGAAGACAAGGAGGAGGAAACTAATATAATAGCTGAATTAGCTTATGTATATCTCAAGGCTCATAAATACACTCTTATTGTGACCAATCAGAATCTCAAAACTTTCAAAAGTTGGTTGCCACCCTATTTTCTTTCTTTCATTCTTTATATGTTTTCTATTAATCTCTTTCTTGACTCATAGGTTTTGCTTTTTTTTATAGAAACTTCCTGTTTTTTTCTAAATCATGCAGCTACCTTTCAGAGTTTGGGCATTAATTTTAAAGTGAGTTTTGCTTTGGTGGAAACAGTGAAACAGATCAAATCCAAACCTTGGTATATTCTTGCAAAGGTACTCTATGTTTAAATAACTAAGTACTCTGGCATGTTCAAATAGAAAACACAATATTTTCTTTGTCCTGTTATCCTTTCACCTATTTGAAAAGTAGGTTGATTGAAATGAGATTGTCACCTTCTAGTTTGTTCAAGATACGATTGCATTAAATAATGTAGTATATGCATAGCCTATCGTTCTTCTCTAGGAGCACTTTTATTGGAAAACCTAGTCTAAATTGGTTATAAAAAAACATGTTGATTTGGGTAAAAAGGAGGTTTTGATTTATAAAAACAGTGGTGCAATGAAGAGAAAAATGCAAGAATTAACTCTTTTTGGTCTTTTAGGTTAATGAAGGAATATTTTGGATTGAAAGTGATATATGATGAGATAGGCTCTTAATGATGGAAACTTGACTATCATTGCTCTTAAATTGATATAGGAGTTCAAAAATCTCTAAGCCTAGATGAAAACCCCAAGTAATCACTTAGGTCTAATGTCTTTATTAGTTAAAAATTACTTTAATTCAAGTTAATTAACACCTCTTAAAACATTATTTAAAACCACTTAGAGTACAATTGAAGGGATGATGCTAATGCTCTCAATGGATTGCAGTCATAGCAACAAAAACCAAGTAAGTAAATCAACTATCAATATTAAGTAAAGATCAATTAAATATAAGGAATCACAACTAATATATATATATATAAATAATTATAAAATAGCATCCAATTTAATCATAGTCAAATCACATGATTTTCCATCTAGCAATCAAAGTTTACATACAAATAGGAATTCCTAAATCTAGAAATATTCAAACATAGAATTAGACTAAGAAAACTCCCCTAGTGTGTCCATGAGTTCAAGCTTTGTCCTCCATCATCAAGAGACTAGGGGTTTTAGCCTCTCATTGCTTTAAAACTATAGCTATCACTCTACATATGTTCTAACACGAGAGGAGGAAAAAACAGGAATGAAAATATGGATGAGAAGATTAGGGAATGATTTACTCCGTTTAGAATCGCAAAAAATGGTGTAGAAATTGAAATGGATAGAAGATTGAGTTGAGGGCTTGAGAGAGGATGGTTGAGGATCTTCCCTTTTGCAAGATATGCAGAATGAGAGGTCTCTTGTCATAATGGCTACTCACTCCATGTGTAGGTGGAGGCTGACCTAATTCAAAATGTATGGCTTCACTTATATGCACTAAGATCACGACCTATTACCTTTAAGTCACAACCTAAAGAGTCAGTGATTTAGTCTTGGTTCAGCTCCAAAACGCATATCTTTTGGAAAAATATCTTAGTCGCTACCTTATTTGTTTAGGTCACGACTTGGGGACATAGAGGCACCTCCATAGTTGTATTCCTTTCTCTCATTGGATTTGTAGCTCCTTCAATGCTCGATTTTGGGTCTTTAAGCCTCCTATGTAATACTCCTTACTTTACTATATTAGCTTCATATTATATCAATATTGAACTACTTTAAGGCCTTACATAACTTAAATTTTTTAGCATAGGATTTGAACAAAAGGGGGTGAATTGGTCACTTTTTAAAATTTAAAACACAATGCATAGAAATAAAAAAATGTCACCAAGTGAGCAGAGAGAGAAGATGAACACGACATATTTATCCTGGTTCGGTCCTTTTGACTACGTCCAGTCCTCAGAGCACCTCTGAGATTTCTCAATTCACTATCTGCAATAACAGAAGGCTCTGCAAGCCTTTACAATGGGAAATCACTCCTCCTTACACTTTTCACTAGAACAGAGTATCACACACTCTATTTTCTAACTTAAACTCAACCCAACAGACTCAAGGACCTAACCTTGAGTTTCTCACATATTTCCAATTGAAAAAGGCTATAATAACTCCCTCAAAAAAGTAGAATGTAATCATTGAAGTACAAGAAGTGTAATAAATGATTTGCAAAGAATAGTTTGAACGTAATGAATGTCAGATGTTATTCACAGTGTTCGTTCTTCTTTCTCTGTATTGAATGTTTGAGCTTTTATAGTTAAGGAGTAATAAAGTAGTCGTTAGACTCCATTAATAGCCGTTACTCCCATCACTAACCATTTATCTTTGCCATTAATGCAGCAATAAATGTAACTTGAAACAACGACGACAACGGCAGACGAATGTTGATGCTTTTTGTCTGTGAGAGATTGTGTCTGCTTTATTCCTCATCTCATAAGTCAAAGTTTCCTGTATTTATGAGAGCAATTAGAATTCAAAAAGGTTTAGCACAAATAAGGAAATATTTTGTGAAGCGTAGGTATATCTGTCATAGAGAGAGAGTAATGCTCGAGCACATCATTCTAATGCTCAAGCATTGCAATGTATATTTCAAAGGAAAGCTCAATGCTCTTACTCAATGATGGAGCATAACATGAAAGTATTTGAAGAAACAATCTGGATACTCGAGTATAAAAAACAGCGCTTCCAGTAATATCAATGCTTTTAGTTTGTACTTGAGCACAGAAAAGATTTTGACAGCAAATCATGTCAATGTTGGAGCATTGAATCTTAGTGCTTGAGCATTAATAATGCTTTTTAAAACTACTCGAGCATTTTGTGCAAGTATTGAAGAGATGCAAGTTTTGAAGGTCTCAATACTTGAGCACTAGATCATGGTGCTTGGGTATTATGGGTGCTAACACAGCTTGTTGGAGCATTTTCAGAAAGCATAAGTGAACAGAGAAGTTTTGGGCTGGATGCTCGAGCATTAGATGCCAGTGATCGAGAATTGGCAATGCTTCCAGTAATTGCTGCCAGCATTCATTAACAGCACAGTTGAGGAGCCTTCAATACTCAAGCATGAGTCTTAGTGCTCGAGCATTGTCTTTGCTGGAGCACTGCTTTACAACACAGAGGAAAAAAATCTTCAACACTCAAGCACTACGTCCTAGTGCTTGAGCATTGGCAGTGCTCTCAACTTCGGCTCGAGTACTACTTAACAGCATTGTCTGATGGCATAGACTTGAAGCTTGATGCTCGAGCATTGGCTGCCAGTGCTCGAGCACTGGCAATGCTTCTACACACTGCTCGAGCACTAGCAATGCTTCACACATTGCTCGAGCATTTTGTGATAGCATAGACTGAAAATCATGTTTTAAACTTGATGCTCGAGCATTGATGTCCAATGCTCGAGTATTGGTTATGCTTGATGCTAATGCTTGAGCATTGAGTGAAAGTGCTGCATTTGTAAAATACAATGCTTAGTATTGAGATGCAGTGCTCGAGTATTGACACTGCTTGCATCAATGCTTGAGCATTCTGTCACAACATTGCTTAAAAACTTAAGTTCCAAAACACAAACTCGAGCATTGAGTTCCATAGCTTGAGTAATGACAATGCTTTGATTATTGCTTGAGCATTTTCATAAAGCACTGACTCATAATTTTGAAAAACAATCAGAGGCATGCCAAACTTAAACAATTTTCAACTCCATAATTCCTTTAACACATAAAAACATTTATTTTGTTATTATCAAAACAAGACATCAACAAAATTGACCAAAGAAGTGAAATTGAAAATTTTTTCTCGAGTTACTATTCATTTGGTCAAAAATTCTAATTTTCTGGCCCAATTTTCAAAATTCATAACTAATTCTAGGAAAATCAAAATTGAGTAGTTCAAGTCTCTAAATGAAGCTTATAACATTCATACAGGGGAAAAATACTCATTTGTCAAAACCCTTGTGTAACACCCCTTATTTTCCCCTATAAACATCATATTAGATCACTATTGAACCTGAAAATTTTCAAAAATGTGTTAGTGTTCATTTTGATCAATTTCCAATTTTCTGGCCCAGCTTTGAAAAATCATAAATAATTCTAGAAAAATCAAAATTGAGCGGTTCAAATTTCTATTTGATGCTTATAAAGTGATCTACAGGGAAAAAATACTCACTGGTTCCAAAACTTACCCAATTGATATAGTTTAATTCATAAAAATACACTGTTCATTTGGTAAATTTTTTCTGATATTTTGGTCAACCTGGTGACTTTTTGACTTTTGACTTTGATTTTAGTCAAATGACCAAAATACCCTTTACTTTTTCTCTTATTTCCATATCTGCCCTTAAGCTCTGCTGCATTCTGACCTTTCTGCCCTTGGTCTCCCTGTTTAATGACGCTTAGGTCCCTTCCCAGAGGTCACCCATCTTGACATTACTCCAGGTCGAGCACTCTTAGCTGCAGAGTTCTTATAAAATTTCACCCGCTGGCTAGGTCTGACGTTGGGTGTTCCAGCCCATCGGCATCATCTTTTCCATGCTTTCCATCTATGGGCTCTAACTCGACTTTTGATTACTGGTTTAGCCCCTTTTTACTTAATGAGCATATTACCCTTGGTCTTTATACTTAATGACATTTATGTCCCTAGCTTGTATTCTTAGTAATTTCAAAGATCTAACTAAATTGACCAAAGTCTCTTTGGTCCATTGACATCTTCTCTTTCTGTACTTTTATTTCTAGCCTTATTTCATCTTATAACGATCGGTTTGGCCTCTGTTTCCCTTTATAGCAAAAGGGTGGATATTACATTTCTCCCCCTTAAAATAAAATTTCATCCTCAAAATTTACACATCCGAGTCAAAAATTTTAAGCTCTTAACTTTCATTTTTCTTCTATTTCCCCACTTATTTCCTCTGGCGCAAGCTCTTACCAGATACTTTTATAGTTATCTGCTGTAGAATCTTTCCTGTTAATTGGGAAACAGAAAATTTCGGGCACCTTTGATTCAAAATTGGGGGTAAGGCCAAACAATAACAATCCTTTCATCTTTAAACATTCTATACATCTCTTTGACTTGGTTTATTTAGCCTTGAAGACTGACCTAATCTTCATTATTGGAGATATCCTCAAAGGTAATTAATCTCCAACCTTAACTTTAACGGTGGTCTTTTCTTATTGGCATGAATTAATTACTGACTTGTAACTTCTCTTCGGCTTTATCTTCTAAGTCGTTCTATGACTGTCTTAGAATCATGCCAATTTTTCTCTTTACTAGAGCTTCTTGATCTTTACTATCTGACCATTACTTTTGGAAAATAAAATTTCTGAGGCAATCTTACTTGTTGCCTAAATTTTAATGGTCATTTCATTTGGTCAGCCTCATTCTTTGCTGACTTTTACTATGTGTCTCTTTTCTGTATCTTTTCCTTTAACTCACCCTTAAGTCTTTTCTTTTAATACCTGGTGAGTTTGTATAATTTTTAGAGTTCTCTGTCTTTCTTTCTTAACTTATACCTATAGCCTCCTAATAGGCTTTAGAGAGACATAACACTCTTCTTTGAACTTCAGCACTCCAATAGGGACCTGTAAAATCTTTCACTTCCCTTGGTTCTTTTGTGCTTTCATAGTTCAGAGAAATTTTTACTCTACCTTTTAGATCTTATGCTAGTTAGCTAGCTTCATAGCTATTTGCTAGCATTCATACATGAGGCTTTAAGCTTCAATCTTTGAATCTCTCTGACACTTTAGCTAGCATGACTATATCTCATTTAGGACTTAGCTTTGCCCTTTACTTTCTTAACTTCCCTTCTTTGGAGATTGGAATAAGCTTACTCAAATTGACAGCTGGCCTGTCTAAAGAAATAGTGAAGGGTACTCTCTCTGTACTAGCTATTCACCATGAGAGCCTTTTCTTATCTTAAGCCCATTCCTGGTAATCTCATTCTCATGTTCTAAGAGCAACATTATGCTTCTGACTCCAAGCCTCTTCATAGGCTCCTTTATTATGGTCCACTATGACCTTATGCACGTCAGCACCATTCTGTAGGCTTGGTCCCTGTTACTAAGGGAATCATTTTTGCTCTTTTAGAAACTTCTAGACCATGGAACATGGGTTAAGAATAAGTTATTTTATCATTGGTGATAGCTAGACTAATAATTCCCCAAAACTAATCATAGAAACCAGTGATGTCTTCTGAGATCTTGCTTATTCCTTTTTGTTACTCTAGCACTCTTCTAGAATTTCTTTTTTACTCTTACACCTCACCAGAGCTTTTCTTTTCATTTGGTGCTTATTAACTTATCCTTCTCAAACCACATCTCCTTTGTTGTATTACTCTCAGACATGAATTCATTCTTTTGGCTAATTCATTAAATGTCTGTCATGTGCCACGCTGCTATATTTTAGGATTCTACAATCGTTACCGCTTCTTTTCTGATCATTACTATGACGTTGCAGAGAGAGAGGACTTACATTCTGTTCATCTCACATTTCATTTGGTACCCAAACTTTTCAGGGAATTCTGTCCCTGACTACAATTAGCTCATTTTCTCTTTCTTAATGTTGGGAATGGTTTGTTCCGTATGCCTTGCTTTTACTTCTTTCTTTCTTTAGTGGGACAATATGGGAAGCACATAATGGTTTCCCATTGGAGTCCTATTTGATTCCTATATATTAGGAATATGCTTTTGTCCCTGTCTATCAGGAAGTAGCTCACCTAACTGCGGTGACTGGTCCCACTTAATCCCTGTTTATCAAGAATTTGCTCTTCTTCCTGTCTATCAGGAAGTGGCTCGCCTAACTGCGGTGATGACATAGGAAGATCACCATCCCAAACTTTAGAGAGATACTTTTAGCTAAAGCTTTCTCTAGTAGCTCTTCTCATCATCATAACACAATGTACCTTGTCCCTAATCAGGGAACCTTTCCTGAGTTTTCTTACTTACTTAGCAGTGGCATTCACTGATGAGAGTTTATTTCTTATTTTCATACTTGGCATGAGGGTCACACCCTTCTGGATGCCTGCAAACATAGTAAAATATCACTAGTTTAATCTCATCGCTTAAGGCATCTCTAAATTCTGCATTACTTGCCTTTACTATTTTGAGGTGTGTCATATCACTTCTTTCTCTATTTCTCATCATCTGTATAATTATGATGTACTACCCAACTTTCCCTTTAGTAGCTCTTAAGATTCTTTAACCAATTCATCCATGGTCATTTCATCTTTACAATTTATTCTCACAGGAATCTCTTATCATATAAAGATTTAAGCCTATATACTAGCAGATATTTCATCACGAAGTATCCTCAAACTCCGCTGCTAGTACTATGCCTTTATTGCTGCTGAACTTGGGCTGACTATAGTTGGGAAGTCTGTTGTGGTTACTGAAATTGCTTCTGCTGCGGCTACTGTGTCTATCACAGTTTATTTGGCTTACTCTTAATAATCATAAAGACTTTCAGCAGCTCTAGTACTTCTGGTACTGTCTACTTTCTAATTTCTTTAGAAAATTAACCACAACTTATTCAACGTCTGCCCAACTCATCCGCATACTTAACTGTCATAAAATACAGCCCAAATAACATTTCTATATCATAACTATGCTTCAATTATTCATACCATATACCTCTATTTACCTCTGGCATTAGAATCACTAGACAGGATTTCATTACTATACCTATCCTGTCTCTTTGTTCTAGAACTCTTTTGAACTCTTGGATGATTCTAATGTATGGAACTTTATCTATGATAAAATGAACTTTGTCCAGCACACGATCATATCCTAGTTTGCCCATAGCTTGGGATGTCTAATAACCTCGAATGGTACTGGACTATCAGAGATTCTTTCCATGATCATCTCCTCTATCTCATTTCCAGAGGTAAGGCTTAGTTTCATCTATTATCCTTCTGCCTCAAAGCAGGCGTTGGAGGGATATAATACCTATCTCTAAACTTAATTATTCCCTCAGAGGTTTTTGTTAAATTCTTTAACTCCTCCTTGACTCATCTGAGTCTCTAAGTTCTAACTAAATTGATCCTCTTGCTAAGCTTCCCTGATCTCATCCTTTATATCACTAAGGATCTGAGTGGTTCCATATCTGTCTAGTTGTAACTGCTTCAGTATACCCCAATCTCTGAGGTTCTCTATCAAGTTTCGCTCTTTCATCATCATCATAGCCAACTATATTGTCTCTCTGTTTAAAACATCAGCAACTACATTCACTTTACTCGGATAATACTTTATTCAGTAGACGTAGCCCTTGAGCAACTCTGTCTAGCATCACTGTCTCAAGTTCAGCTCTTTCTAATCTTGTAAATACTTGAGACTCTTAGTACAACTTTTAAATACTTTACTCGAATAATACTTTAGTACAGCTTGATGGTTTCTCCATATAATTAGTGTCTCCATATCTTTAAAGCATAAACTATCGCTGCCAGCTCTAGATTATGCGTATGGGTGTTCTTGTCATTCCATGAAAAAGACTGGTTCTTTCTAATAAGCTTAGTCAGCGGCAAGGAAATCCGAGAAAAGTTTTATACAAAACATCTGTAATAATTTGCTAGACCCAGAAAGCTCCTGACTTCGGTTACTGTCCTAGGCAGATCCTATCTCAGTACTGCCTCTACTTTGGCACAGTCTACTGCAACCCTTTCCTGAGAGATCTCGTGCTCTAGGAATTTCACTTCTGTTACTATCCTAGGCCGATTCCATCTCAGGTCTTCCTTTACTTTAGCATAGTCTACAGTGACTCCTTCCTGAGAGATCACCTATCCTAGAAATTTCACCTTTGATAACTAGAACTTACTGAGCTTAGCGTATAAATGTTTTTCTTTCAAAACAATTAAAACAATTCTCATATGCCTTTCATATTCCTCTAAAAATTTGGAGTACACTAAAACATCATCTATAAGACTATGACAAACTAATCCAGTTATTACCGAAATACACAATTCATGTAGTCCATGAAAACTGCAGGGGCATTTGTCAAACCAAACGGCATCACTAAAAATTCATAGTGTCCGTATTTAGTGTGGAAAGTCATCTTGAAATTGTCCTCAACTCTAACTCAGAGATGTTAATAGCCTGGTATGAGTTCTATCTTGGAAAAATACTTTGGTACCACTTAACTGGTAACAAGTCATCAATACAGGGAAGCAAGTACTTGTGCTTTACTATCACTTCATTTAATTCATGGTAGTCTATACACAGCTAAAGACTCCCATCTTTCTTTTTCACAAAAGGAACAAGGGCTTCCCAGTGTGAAACAGTGGGTCTAATGAACCCCTTCTCTAATAGCTCCTCTAGCTGCTCTTTTAACTCTTTCATCTCAATTGGAGCCATTCTGTACGGAGTCTTGGAAATCGGGTTTTGTTCCTGGTACTATATCAATAACGAACTCCACCTCTCTCTCTGGAGGCAGTCTGCTGATCTCTTCTGGAAATACATCCAGGAACTCACTGACTACCGAAATATCACTAAGGGACTCTTTAACTTCAACCTCAATTGAGGAGAAAATTGTATATATCCCTGACATCTCTGTTGCGCCTTCTGCAGCTAATCAAGCTCAAGGGCCTCTCTAACCCTTTCTATTCGGTTAAAATCTTTGTCCTTGAGGAGAAGTATAGTTTTATAATCCCTGGGTATTCAATTCCAGGTTGCGTTTGGCAAAATCAATTTACGAAATTTGATTTTCCCGTAAACTATCTCCTCTGGACAAACTCTGTAGTTTAAACTTTAATCTTTTGGTTGCCTCTGCATCTCGGTTGAACCTCAAGATGATAATATCGTAGTAGATCTTGATCCAGATGAAGTGTATCCGGGGTTCTCTTCCCTTTCTGGATCCTCTTCTTCTACGATTATGATTGGCCTCTTGGCTCAATCATAAAAAGCTCTTCCAGTTGATGTCTCATATATGTATCATACTTTAATCTTTTCTTTACTAGTGAGATCTTCCTCTGGTACCGGCATCTCTACCGAGCTCGTTGGTTTTGGGTTATACTCATAAGAATCATATTGATTCACTTGAAGAAGCTGAGTACAAACTGACTTTTGGGATATAGGTGTTGCATGCCTTGCACCCAGTGTCATGCTGATAAGGTTGCATGACTTATGTGATTTGTTCCTTCATGCTTGACTACTTACATATATTTATTCCAAGATATATATGTATCAACATTTCATCAAGCATAACTCATAAAATAATAAGCACAAGTCACCAAATTAACTATCACTTAGCATAATGCAACCATTCCAAATAACCAATACATAACAAAACACATAACATGTTAAACAACAATGCATAACTAATGCATTAACTAACTAAATCAACCCAAAACCTGACTCTGATACCACCAAATGTAACACTCCATATTTTCCCATATAAACATCATATTAGATCACTATTGAACCACTTTAGGGCTTTGGATAACTCAAATTGACCAAAGAAGTGAACTTGAAAATTTTCAAAAATGTGTTACTGTTCATTTGGTCAATTTCCAGATTTCTGGCCCAACTTTGAAAAATCATAACTAATTCTAGAAAAATATAAATTGAGTGATTCAAATTTCTATTTGAAGCTTATAAAGTGATCTACAGGGAAAAAAATACTCACTGGTTCCAAAACTTTTCCATTTGATACAGTTTAATCTGTAAAAATGCACTGTTCATTTGGTAACTTTCCAGTTTTCCAGATTTGTCACTCAACTTTGAAAAATCATAACTCTTGATCTATACATTCAAATTTAGCAAACTTTGTCTCATTTTAAAGCTTAGGACGTGTAGTATTTAGAAAGTTTCAAGTCATCTGGACTTCGTTTTCCATTTTTCATCGCTATTCCAAAATCGGGTAGATTTGGGGTTTTGGAACCCTTTGCTTGAAAACTTGGCATTTTCTAAAAAAATTTACCAAATCCTCTTTTGGTTAAAAATCCAACCTCTTGTAATGCATGTTTACTTCCTTAACATTTTTAGCGTATATTCATGTATGTATTGGCATTTATCTACTTACTCTTTCAAGTAGAGGTTTATAATTACATAACTACATCAATATTCCAACATAAAGTTCCAACCATTATATGTAAAATTTCACAAGCAAGAACATCATCTTCAATCACCAATAACTTTACTCTTACCCTTGCTTGAGTTTTCACCTACATGGTTAGTTGGGGGATAATGAGATTTATGGAAATCTCAATAGCAAAACTTTCCAACACACTTTATAAAATTGTAAGACAACTTTCAATGTAAGTGTGAATTCATAAAAGTGTAACATGTATCAATTAAATGCATATGTCCATAACACACAAGAGTACATATTCACACTTTCAATCATCAATATTTTCAATACAAGTCATGCATAGCTCAACACATTTTCAAACAACAAAGCTTAAGGTAGAAGGTTTTGCTACCTTGTCTCTTTAGCTTTTCTTGAGATTTAAAGCTCTCTTGATGAATTTACCCAACAAGTTATTTGATGTGTTAGATATGATTAGTTTTGATTATGTCAAATATAAAAGAGCAAAAGTTTTTATAATGCATATTGATACATAGAAAAGTTTTTATAATGCATATTGACTTACTTTATATTTGTGCATTCTTTTAATTGGAGGATGATGTGATTTTGAATATATTTTGGATGTTAAAATGTTTCAAATAGATGTTTTATCATCATACATTGAGTTACCATTCATCTAAGCTTCATCTAGATGTTCAAAACTGATTCTGGAAGTCAATACTCGAGTACAATCTAGAAAACTCGAGTATGATGCATTTTTGCGGTTTTCTATGGTAATACTTGAAGCAAAACTCGAGTATACACTTGAAGTATTGATTTTTGGAGTCAACACTCGAGTATTGGATCATAAAACTTGAGTTTTGACCTTTTGAAAGTCGATATTCGAGTATTGGATCCTAACACTCAAGTATCAGCCTCCTCTGGTTTCTGTCAGCTCGACATATGTTTGGTATTTTGACCATATCTCCCAAAATACAAGTCCGATTGATGTGAAACCAATTTCGTATGACACTAGACTCCAAAATCGTCTTACAGCCACCAAGAACAGCATCAAATGATTTTAAAGGAAGGAGATATAAATTTCTAAACTTGGTGGTCAAAACTGAACGCTTTATCTCTGACCTTTGATTATTGTATCTATCATAAATTTCCTTATATAATCTATTTTGGATATATTCTTGTTTCATGTGAAAGTAGACTTGCAGAGCTTTCCATTGATATATTATATAAAAATTTTGGAGTTGAATTGAGAGAGTTATGGCCATTGCAAGTTGAGCTATGTGCTGTGACCTGATGCAAGTTCAAATCATGAAACAAAACTCGAGTTCTTCCTTACCAAAACTCGAGTATCATGATCTAAATGGAATTTTGACACTAAATTCAGTAAAACTTGAGTTATAGCTTGGGGATACTCGAGTTATGTCACAGGTTTCACAAAACTCGAGTTACAGCATGCTCAGAACTCGAGTTGTGCCTCATGGTTCATAGAACTCGAGTTTCATATTTCTAAAACTCAAGTATCGTGCTTTCTAAATATTTTCTAGTTTTGTAACTTCCTTTGATAACTCAAGTTACAAATAAATTTTTTTACAAAACTCGAGTATTAGAACTCAAAATGCTTTATAACTGAATACTTCCATGTGAAACTCGAGTATTGTAAAGGAAGTGTTGTCATCACTCGAGTTATGGCTTGTAACACTCGAAAATCAAACTTCATTTTCAAAATACAGAACAACACTTGAACCAGAACACTCAAGTTACAAATGGAATTGTTATTAACACTTGAGTATTGGTGTGTAATACTCGAGTATCGAGCATCTCTTTTAGAACAAACACAACACTTGCAGTAGAGAACTCGAGTTATGGTGAAAGTGTTGTTAACACTCGAGTACTGTGTTTGAATACTTGAGTATTGAAGTTTTCCAAAATGTTTTCACTTAAGAACTTCTTGAAAACTCGAGTATTAACTAAAAGTATTTACAAAACTCGAGTACCTGATTACAACACTTGAGTATTAGTGGTTTTCTATCAACACTCTTAAGGCAACTCGAGTACTAAATAAAAGTGTTCTGAAATACTTCCAGCAAACACTCGAGTTACTTCAGAAGTGTTATAAGAACTCAAGTATTCAATCCTAAACTCGAGTACTACCTCATGAAATTCAAATTTACACTTGCTATCTTTGATCAACACTTGAGTATTGAAAAACAAAACTCGAGTATTACTTTTTCTGACACAACTATGCCTAGCGTTTATTGAAACTTTCCTTTTTCGTGCTAAGATATTTTGAATGTTACCTGCTTTAATAAATGCTTTCTAGCTCTTTAATTAAATAGCCCAGGACTTCTAAGAAGTGAAGCCAAGCATTTAAGACTTACGCCGTCAATAGTTGAACAACATTCAATGAAGCATTAATGACAGTTCAACAAATGCAGCTATTCTGAGTAACGGACACCATCTTCACTCTAACAGCTATTCAAACTCAGAGTAATGGCTATTGAGTGCAGTCATGGCTATAAATGAAGAAGCTTTAAAGAGAGGAAATCAGACGACAAAAAAAAAGAACTTAATACTCTATTATTCTCTGTAACTGTCTTCTACCATTGTGTTCATAAATTCCTGTGAGCTTCAGTGTTTTATTATCTACTCTTCCAAGAGAGTTTATCTTGTCCAACTTCATTGTAAATCTGTGAGATATTCAAGGTTGGGACCTTGAATCTGTTGGGTTGAGATTGTGACAGAAAAGAGAGTGTGTGAGACTCTTTTTTATTGTGTGTTGTAAGGGGGAGTGTAAATCTCCATTGTAAAGGCTGGTGAGCCTTAGTTGATGCCAAATAGTGGATTGTAAATCTCAAAGGAGCTCTGAGGACCGGACGTAGGTCAAGAGGACTGAACCAAAATAAATCAGCTGTGTCAATTCTTGCTCTGCCTTTCTCAGTGACTTCGTTTTATTTCTACAATTAAGTTTTTGATTTTAAGAAGTGACCAATTCACCCCCTCTTGGTCAAATCCTACACTAACATGATGTTTTATCTTCCAAACATCATACAAGAATATAATCATCAAGCTCAAGCCATCAACTTTTCAAGAAAACTAAAAAACGCAATATAACCCTTATTGCTCTTTTAAGCACCCTTAAACTTTGAAACTTGTTCTTATGATTTCTAATGCTTCCCAAATCCATTTCTCACTTTTACCCTACACAATTTTGCCTTCTAAAGCCATTGGAAGCATCAAAATAATCAAAATCATACTCCTTTTTACTATTCTGTAGCAGCACGAAAATTACTCTATAAATTGGAAAAATGTGATTTTTCAACTTCTAACTTCACATACATGCATAATCTCAATCCTAAACCATTTTTCCATAATTGGGCATCATAAAATTATCCATTTTCCTTCATGAACAGTGCCAAACAGTGCTGCATGAACAATACTCCATGCTCAAATTTCATACAACAACCAAACCAAACCAATATATACACCAAACTACTCCTTACCATGCAAGGAGTGTTTTGCAACCTATTATTTCCTCTAAATCCCTCTCGTTCTCACTTTTATACTCAATAACCCTAACTCTCAATCTTGTAAAAGAGAGGATAAATCAAGAAACTAATCCATGGAAAAGGTAGAGGAGGTTGCAAGGATTAAGAAAAGGTATAGGTTTGATTGATTTAGCTTCTTACCTTGTGTTTTCTTCAAACTTTTCTTTCCTTCTTGAGCTCTCTAATTGTGTCTCCTCTTCTCATTTTTGCTGCCCAATTTCGTGCAAATTGGCTTGGAGAAGAAGACTAAAAATTGATTTATTCTTGTGATAATGCTTGAATGGTTGAGATTTAATCTTGAAATCTCAACTTGATCTAATGGCTAGAATTCAACCACCTCTTAGACATTTGCTAACTTCTCATTGGTTGTCATAAAGGTGTCATAATTGAGGCTAAAAATCTGGTTTGGGGTTTGGTTACACTAACCAAACCAATTATCGTTCGATTACTTCTACCGATTACACTTTTTACCGGTAAACATAATTTTATTCTGGTAAATTTTTCTCTACTTTTCAGGAGATGTTTTATTCCTCTTTTAATCTCCATATTTCACTTACTCATATGGTAAAATATTTATCCCAGAAATAACTCTAGAATTTGTCCAAATTCAACAGGGTTATTTTACCCGGTCAAACCCCGAAAAACGTACTATTGGCGAGCAAAATATTTTTAGGACATTACAATTTACTACAATTTTCACTAATACTCTAGCACCTTTTCTTTTCCCAAATTGCCCCCTAGATTATATGTAATTAATTTTTAAAGAAAATTATATTTCTGGGGTTTTTGGGACTTTTTCCATTCAATATGGGAATTCGCCTTTATCATACATCAGGTAATAATTTTTTTAATTATATTAAAATTCATTTTATTTTTCCATGCCCTGAACTCAACTGATCGAGGTCGCCTGATACTTCAAATAATTATTTTCGACCATTAAATCTTCAAAATTCTATAAATAGAAATCTAGGCCGAATTTCAACAATTTGTCGAATCTCTGTTAATCAATGAGTTATGCTCTATCTTTTGGGCATCTGTGAATTTTTTCTAATATTTTGGTTAACCTGTTGACTTTTTGACTTTTGAATTTGACTTAAGTCAAATGACCAAAATACCCTTTACTTTTTCTCTTATTTCCATATCTGCCCTTAAGCTCTGCTGCGTTCTGACCTTTCTGCCCTTGGTCTCCCTGTTTAATGAAGCTTGGGTCCCTTCCTAGGAGGTCACCCATCTTGACATTACTCCAGGGTGAGCACGCTTAACTGCAGAGTTCTTATAAAATTTCACCCGCTAGGCCAGGTCTGACTTTGGGTTTTCCAGCCCATCGACATTATCTTTTTCCATGCTTTCTATCTATGGGCTCTATCTCGACTTTTGACTACTGATTTAGCCCCCTTTTACTTAATGACCATATTACCCTTGGTCTTTATACTTAATGATTCTTAGTAATTTCAAAGACTTAGAACTAAATTGACCAGGGTCTCTTTGGTCCATTGGCATCTTCTCTTTCTATACTTTTATTTTTGGTCTTATTTCATCTTATAACGATTGGTTTGGCCTCTGTTTCAATTTATAGCAAAAGGGTGGATATTACACCTTGTCCAATTAATACAGTTTATTACATAAAGATGAACTATTCATATTCTTAATTTTCAATTTTCCACGTTTTTCTCTCAATTTTAGAGAACCATAACTTCTTGTATAGATATCCAATTTCAGTTATCTTAGTCTTATTTTAAAGCTTACCATATAAACTATTTTTCTAAAAATTTCAAGTTAATTGTGCTTCATTTACTACCTTTCCTCACTATTCAAATTCGGAACATTGATAAGGGTAATGCAGTTTAATTGATCCTTTTACCCTTTTCTTTTTACCAACTTCTTAATGGCTTTACTAAACCATCATATTGCATTTATACATTCTTGATCACATGTTCTCATAGCCAACATATGAAGGAGTTTAAGTTATATAAATATCATAAGTAAAATATACATCATGAAATAAATATACATTATGCATCCAAAACATCATCACATAAGTTCTCCCTATTCTTCCACCATCTTGCCCTTGCCTTTACTTGCATTTGCACCTATGAAAGGTTAGGTTGGGAGAATGAGATTCATGGAATCCCAATAGCAAATAATTACCATTCAAACAATCAAGTTATGCTTACATCATTTACTTATTAAATTGAGAAATCATAATTAATTCTATATAACTCCAATTGGGGTGGTTCCAATTCCTATTGGAAGCTCTTTAAGTATACTTTCTTATAAAAATACTCAATTTAGGTCATCGCAGCCATATCACTTCCAGAATTTCATCAAATACAAACTGTTCCAGATTTCATTCCAGAAACAGGACACAATTTCAAAAATTCATATCTCCTATTACACAAGTCCAATTAACCCATATGACCTATCAAATTGAAGCTTGATAAGTCTACTTTAATTCTGGAAAGTTTCATGATCATTGGATAACATTTGGCCACGCAAGAACACGTTACAATTTCGCTGCCTCTGGAAAACGAATTTCACAGCACTTACTCCTTAACTTCCAAAAATTCCAAATTCATATACAAGCATCTAAAAATCATGAACACTTGTATAC